>JBANCZ010001476.1:0-21402 GCA_037040025.1 Sphaerogastrella javana | reverse complement strand
GATTTAGTCAGTGTTAGCTATTTTGCTACATCATTTTATGGAAGTTATATTTATATATAAAATAAATGCTAGAATATAGGTATGTATTATTTATGATATTTACGATTTAGGCAACCTTCTACACTTGTTAAATGATGAAAAAGCAACAGCCTTTTTTTACAGTGTATACAGCTCAGCTAACTTTACACAAAACACAAATAAACAAGCGCAAATATGTTGTACTACATTATGTACACATATGTGCACATAAACACTTAAATACTTCATATATTACACAGATATATATTTGTATATGAATGAATATATATATTTATATATATATATGAATGAATATTGATGTATGAAGTGTATGTACCGAATGCAGGGAAGTGGGATGTCATGTAATGCTGCATAGCCTCGACCGTTTTTATTTGACATTGATGTGCTGATAAGCCCATACTAGCCAACTCTTTCACACACTAGCCATCACACGCACTCTTCTTCCCACTCACTGTCCTCTTCCGTCTCTATGTTTTTCTCTCTGTTTTTCTGTTGAGTCGCACGTTTATGTTTTGTTGTATTTCTTTTGATTTGAGACCGGAAAGTCAGTAAGCTTCAAGTTTGTACAAATGTACATTAAGAAATTGTAAACACACATCCACACACTTGGGCAATTTTTTTATAAATGAACCTTATGTTTAACTAAGTACGAAAAATGTCTTCGTTTATGCAATGCAAACGATATAGTGTCCGAATATGTATATATGTATATATTTGTATAGATATGAATAGATCTAGAAGGAATAGATATAGGCATATGCAAGTAGAGATTGGTATATATAGTTTTAGAACCGTGTATTAATCTCTATAAACCAATAACCAGGAATACCTTTTCAAATATTGCCATAGAATTTACTTAAATTTATACACTCAGTAGCAGTTTACATATATTCACATAATACTCTATATAATAACATCTATCTATACAAAGTTTAGCTTTTGTGTGATAAGCAAATAAATATTTACGTCAGAGATAAATGAGTCTCTTGACTTTTTGACCCACTTGGACACGCCAACTAATCTATGTGTTTGTATACATCAAATTCAATGCTTAATGCGATTATGAATATGAATGAATCTATATATGAGCTTCTTTATAAAAATATAGAATACCGAGCACACTCTATATACGCGCGATAGCTTTGATTTCTGTACTAGTTAGTTATTTCTGTACTAGTTAGTTATGAAGTCTATGAAGTCCCAATCGAAATGTTTCTCAGAACAAACACTAAATGTTTATGCTTATTTTTATATATGTATTTTTTTTGTGTCTTTTGTTGCTTAAATTTCGTAAAAACCCCAAGTTTCATAGTGTTGTGTATGGTATGGGGCGTGCACAGGTAACCTCAGCTCGGATTTCCCGATACTCCCTCGTATGCACCCATTTGTGGCAATTACTGAGGATTATCGAGTTGGGAGTTGAGTGCAAAATAAGATTTCCATTGTGTGTTGGTTACAGTTCGGTGTGGTTGCTGTGGGGCTTCCCTATAGGGTTCATACGCCGGCCCACTCGAATCACCCATCCGCCCACTACTCAAATAACTCCCAGAGAGCAATTCCGACTAAATTGTGCAAATCTGTGTGAGTGTGTTTGTGTGAGTGTGTCTGTGTTGGTGTGTATGTGAGTTAGAGCGCATCGGTTTACAGCGACAGTCACGCCTGTGTTTCGAGGGCGCATTTAGGGAGTATCTAAGCGGCTTAGTCGGTTCAGTGCGTTTCGTTAGAGTTAAAGTTATTGGTACTTTTGTTTGTGTTGTTGTTGTCAACTAATTATTATTTACAATTGTTCGTCGTTGTTCGTCATATAGTTTTTGTCTATGCTGCAATTTCCCAAAATCAGACGAAAAGGCAACTTGTTGCACCTCTTGCACGCTCGGTCTTTGTATTACACTGTGCAAAACAGGCGCACAACTCAGGCATTGCAGCAACGGCAGATCACAAGTTTCAACTAGGTTATTTTTGAGCATTATGAGCATTAAACAAATACAAACAAATCACGAAAAAGGACGCAACAAAGTTGAATAGCTACAACGTGGATCATGGAAATATATTTTGGTTCATATTTGTAAAAGTGCTTAGTTATAATTGAGCTTAAAATGTTATAGACAATAATCTGTATTTCTCTCTCGGTTCTCTCTAGTTATAGATCTACTTCACTATCTTTGTCTCACTAGCAGCAGCTGCAGCTTTGCTCTAATCTCTATTTCTCTTTGTATCTGTAGTTGCGCATTTACTACCCGCACTCACCCTTCCCAGCTCTAGTTAACCTCTACTTGCCTACTTACTCTCTTTAGTCCCAACTGAAGCTCTGCCTCCTGCTCACCATCTCGCCCTCTTGCCCGGAGTGTATGCTGTACAGCACGTGGTCAGCTATATACCATGTGTATGTGTGTATGCATGTATGTGTCTATGTGTGTGTGCATATGTGTATGTGTGTGTGTATGTGTATACTGTTGCAACCGGTATAAGCCACAAATTGAGACCGTTGTGAATGCGATTCGTTACTCGTTTTGACCAAGCCTGGGAGTACCAGCAGGTCTGAAGGCCACTCGAAGAGCTCTAAATAAGTTGGCAATGCGTCGCGTACAGTGACAAAGAGACAGGCAATTGTTTAAACTATGTATTATTTATGTTTTCCATGTCGCAGTATTTGTGTTATGCAAAAAATCTTCATAGTTGAAAATCGAATGTGTTTGTCAAGTTAATGACTTGCATTTTACTAATGATAGCATATACTATATAGTATTTATATCTCTGATGTCATGCGCGCGCGCTGTATATTTCAATTGCGGTCTATCTAATATACATATATACTATATATACATGTATATGCTTGTCTTAATTGCAATTCACTGTAGCATAATTTGATCTATGAGTTGGCTATTATTATCTTAGCTTAGGATGCATACGTCTTAGATGAATAGTGTGCTTTTTACATTTCTAGTGATTAGTTGTAGAAACTGATTAATATTTATAATAGATAAATATAGCTAAAGTTTTGCTTTAATATTAATATTATTTCTATATGAACATATAATACATTAAAGTTCTTTAGGGTATTACTCTTACTACGGTCAGTACTAGGGGTTTTAATGTATGTCATAATATTTAGGTATCACATGTAATTTAGAGGAACTATGTCATCTGTATATATCATAATTATGTAGATCTGTAAATTACAAATTACATATTTTTCAATAACAAATACAGAGTTGCATTCGAAAACACTTATAAGTAAATATATTGAACATACATGTAAAGAATTATTATTTCGTGTGGCTCTAATATCGTAATATTACTATAATGGAGTTCTATTAGTTATAGTGATGCACTTGGCTTACTCTGTTGTATAATAGGTTTATATGCTACATGTAATGACATTACATAAAATTGCGAAACATGCCTACAAAAAAGGGGTTTCTCGCTTCTCTCTTATTATAAGGCAAAAAAAAAAAGAACCAACTCTGCCATTAGACGCTTCTCAGCTCATTTAAGTTGCAATGCCACCCAATGGTGAGCTCATCTGCTCCACTCCTCTCTCTGTTCTTTCTTTGGTGCTCCACCACTCACACACGCGCGTCGTCAATGCGTCGTCTAAATTGATTAAGTGCACTTAGTGACAAACAAAGTTCGCATTTTGCCAACGTCTGCAACGGCAGTAAAGAATAACAAAATGCACCTAGACTGTGGAGCATTAAAAAAACAGAAAGAGGGAGAGAAAAAAAACATGGCAAAAGCTTTTTAGCCAAAAGTTTTTTGCTGTTCCGTTTGGGCATGGGCATTGAGAGAGTTTTGTCGCTGATGGCACTTAAGCCAGACTAAACGATGGGCCCAGGCCACGCCCAGTGGTGGCTATTTCATTTGCAAAAGTTAACTTGAGCTTAGACAGAGTGCAACTTGAACGCACTCACAACAACTCACTCGCACATTCACTAACATTCACTTTCGATTCGCAGATTGGCACCAACAATTGCACGGCCAGATACCGGACGCTGAGCGGTGGCATAGGTGAATCGCCATCGCTGTCGCCCAGTCCATCGTCCGATTACGAGGATATCGGCGCCAATGGCAGGCACGGATTGCCGCCGAGTCTTGCCGCAAAGGTCAAAAAGAACGGGCTGCCACACAAGGCGAATACGATATGTCAGAAGGCCATGGTGCATCATGTAAGTTAATTAAACACTCACAAAAACAAGTATCTATCTGTCTCTCCCTATCTCTTTCTCTTTGTGTTTGTGTGTGTGTTCAACTGCAATTGCATTTGATTTACAAGCGATACAAGTACTAAATGTAATTAACCCAACATTTACATATGCAGCGAACCCCCCTAGCACCCTACAAATGCGATTCAAATAGATTTTGACTTAGGCAGACTACGATTGCACTTGCAACATGCACTCTTAATGCTAATGTCAGTTAAATTAGATTTTTTTAAATCTACATCGATACAAGTTTATAAAGTCAATTATTGGCTAAAAAGGAAAAGTCGAAATGTTGTGAATATTACCATATTTAAGGGTCCTCAATATACTGTCCAAAATGGACTCACTAAATATGTCAAAAGAAAAAATTGTAAATGATATAGATGTAGGTTTGATTTTAGATCTTAATAATAATAGTGTTTTCGATAATTTGGATAATTTTTTTAAAATCTCTTTTTATTCCGTAGCTGTATTCGTTTTGTTATAAAGACAAAATACAAATTGCTTCAATCGAATCGAATAGGTTAAGGTGTTTTATGCTCTTCATCATCGCTTGCCTCTGTCACTGGTGTCTCTGGTAATTCATCATCTTGAAGTTCCTCTTGTCTCTGTCCATCATTGGGTTCTTCCGGTTTTTGGCTATCTTTGGCTTCATCGGGTCTGATTTGAAAGTTCTTAAAGCCATACTCTCGCTTCTCTCGGCTGTTGGTGAACTCCGCCTTCCGAATATTACTCGTAGGACTGCCAGTGTTACGTAGCCATTCCTGCATCACTTCCATTTGTGCCTTGGGACCTTCGATGTAACCTTTGACCGTGCCATTTTGTGTATTCATGCACCATCCCTTCAAGCCCAGGGTATTAGCCTTTATTTCGGCATGACGCCGAAAGTACACACCCTGGACCTTGCCGAAGACCTCGAAATCGCACGAGTGTACAATGTCCATTCTTACATACTCATGTGACAGCTACGGGTATTAAAAGATTTAAAAAAAAATTTACAAAAATTTGAACAATTTTGACAACGAAACAAAAGAAAATTGTAACAAATTTGTGTTGGTTACATACTTTATATTAAAAATTTGGAGATGATTAATAAATCCTAGAGCTACTGATTGAGATTTTTCTTTAGTAATATTCATTCCATTTTCCTTCATGTTGGGTTGGCATTGAAAAAGCTCAGGTTACAACTTTGCAACTTGCAACATTCATTTTCAACAGAGACTGCAACACTTGCAGTATGAATTGTTGGCTGCAACTTTGATGTTTGTTTGTTGCACAAGTTGCACTGTTTCATTTGTTCGTTTGTTTCATTTGTTGCATTTGTTGCTGTGTTGACTAAGCGAGATATGAACAAAGTTTTTCCGACTACCGCAAGGCGAGAGCAGCTCAATTTTGGCTGTCAAACTGCAAAAGCCAAAGCGGAAATGCTGCAGACTTTAGCCCCAAAAAAAAAAAAAAACAAAAAACAAAACCTAAGAGAAAATGGCTGACTGACTGTATGTTAGGGTTATATCTGCCATTGTACTTGTGCCGTATATGTGTGTGTGTGTGTGTGTGTATGTGTGTGAATTTGTGTGGTTGCATTAAACTTTTTAATGATTTAACTAACAAAAGTTTTTTGGTCTATTCCATGTTGTTGCTGGTGCTGCTGCTGTGATGGCTTGTCTTGGTGTTGTCCCTGGGCTCAACATGCAATTTATTGCATGCAACATGACGATGCTATGCGATGCGATGCAATGTGAAACAACTTTCACTGCTTTCTACTCGTCGTGGTTTGTATAGTCGAGCGAGATGCGTAGCTCGCCAAAGGAAATTGGCGCATTTAATGAGAATGGACGAAACTTTGTTGCCACAAAGGATACATCAAGGGATTTTAGCAATTCCCAAGATAATACCGACCGTGGCAGCATGAGCGATCAGGCGTTCGCCTGTTCTGCCAGCTCCGTCGAAAGTTTGCCCAGTGCTTCCGGTTCGAGTAAGTATGAAAATCCCACTCTAGCTATGAGTGTGTGTGTAGAATGAAAGGGTGTTATATGTGTGTATGTATGCTCCATATGTGTGTGTGTGTGTGTGTGTCTGCTTACATTTTGGGATTTTGATTTTGCTTTTGCTTTCGCCACAGCTGGCGGTTTGTTTATAAAAATTCTCAGACTGTTGCTGCTGTTGCTGTTGCAGTTCCTCTATTAACAGTTGTAGCAGCTGCAGTTGTTGCTGTTATTGCAGTTGTTGCTGCTGCTGCTGCTGCTGTTGGTGCTGCTGTTGGTGCTGCTGTTGGTGTTGTGGTTTTTGTGCTGCCGCTGCACAATAACTTGAAAATTTGCAAACTTAATGAATTTTTAATGCACTTGCGCACAGTCAAGTGGCAAGGCGAATGCTGGCAATGTCTAGGGCGTGTCTAAATCAAAAAGGGGCGCTGCTCAGTTTTTAATGAACAAAAGTTTTTAGCTAGTATATATATGCTATACCAAAACGCTGCTGCAAATAAAAAGCCAAAAAATACAACAATACCAAATAGAAGAATAACTACAGCAACAGCATAGGGCAAGGGCGTGTGTGTGTGAGTGTGAGTGCAATATGCAGGAGCAAGTTTTGAGCTTGAAAATTGCAAGAAAAAATACTTTATTTTTGATGTGGGCAGCAGTAGACAAAGCAAGGATTAGCCAAAGCTTTTGCCCAACTAAAAACTTCAAGTGCCTATTTAAATATTTTTGGGCAACGTTAGCTGAATCTGTGAGTGTGTGTGTGTGTGTGTGTGTGTATGTGTATGTGTTTTTGTGTGGGTGTAAGAATATTTGAAAAGTTTTTAATTAACCAACTGTATTGGTTGGACTGTGTGTGTGCTTGAGTGAACCACAAAAAAGAAATTCCAGCGTATGTCTAATTGGCTGTGGGCGCATTAATTGAAAATTTGCTACCCAAAAAATAAATATTTAAACCATTTCAACATTTACCACATATTCCTACAACAGGCACTCAAGCCTTGGTGCGTCCTGGCAGTCCGCATAGCTCCATATCGGCAGAGGATCGCAGCTCTTTGGTCACCATATGCAAGGCCAAAGCGCTTGTCGATAGTCTACCCAATCCCTACGACAAGGAGGCGCTCAAATTCAAGGTAAAATTTTGATTTAAGCTTTTAATAATTTTGTGTAAATTTGCTAAACTTTACATATATATATATTTGTTGATTTACAGAAGGGTGAACTCATCGATGTGCTGTCGATGAATGCATCAGGCATTTGGAAGGGTCGCTGTCATGGACGTGTGGGCCACTTCAAGTTCATCAATGTGGAGGTACTGCCTGAGCAACGCATGAAGAATTCGAACAGTAAAACCCTGGCGCCCGCCTCTCGTTTGGCCAATAGCAACAATGCCAATGGTGGCGGCAATAATGTGGGCAATGGCAGTGGTCCCAGCTCTGTGGAGGATCTATTGATACGTATCGGACTGAAGGAGTACACATCGGTGTTCGTGCTCAACGGGTAAGTGGTGTAGATGAAACAAATTTCGCAACAAAAAAATTTTTTGTTGGATTGTTTCACCTATCGTTCCATTTGCAGGTACGAGGATCTCGAACTCTTCAAAGAACTCGAACCGGCGGATCTCGATTATCTGGGCATACTCAATCAGGAGCATCGGGCGAAGCTTCTCACAGCGGTACAGTTGTTGCATGACATTGAATGTAAGTACATGATAATCCCAAGCCAAAACACGCAATCCAAAAAAATACACAAAACACACAACACCTAACACAGCTACAAATTTTACACGCACAGGCTCTGACGTCGACATAGCCGGCTCCAGTTCCGAGAATGATGAGGCGCGCCTCAATAATATCAACAAGAAGCACGGCGCCTCACCCTTTGGCAGAAGGCATTTTCCACGCGATTCCGGCTGCTATGAGGGCTCTCCGCTGCCCAGCTCTCAGACGCCTACACAGGCGGTGATGTCGACGGATGAATCGAATAGTCTGGACGATGTGGTGTCCAAGTGCTCGAGTGAGATAATGAAGCGTGTGGAGAGCGCCAGACGTTGCAAGGACAATCCATTTAAGGCCACGTTACCCACGCGTATCGGGAAGAAGTCCTTTCTTGGCGGCGGCGGACTTATGGCTGATGATACGCTTACACGTGGCGGACTTAGCGAGAAGTCGAGCGATTCGGGCGTCAGCAGCAGTTCGCTATCGTCGGGTCCGCTAAAGAGCAGCACTTAACATTTGCCAACCATACTCGCCCACGAGCTGCTGCTGGGCGTGGGCGTGGCCGGTGGTGTGGGTGTGGGTGGTGTTGGCGGTGTGGGTCAGGTCGCCGGCGCCATGGGTGTGGCCACATCGCCCACCAGTTCCGTGGCAGCCACAGCACCATTGGGCAACATATGCAACACTCTGCCCCATGCTCCCTGCAGCAGCAGCAGCGCCAGCACCAGCTCATTGGGTCTATCCAACAATGTGCCGCTGAATCGGAATATGGTCATGTTGCGGAATCATTTGCGCAAGAACACGACCACAAATCAGGCCCTGCACGACGACAAGGATCAATAACAACCCATATATTATATAAAGTTATTAGTTTAAGGCTCTATAAAACAAAAAACACTAACTAAAGTACAACAGGCGCTCGGAAATGATATATGAAAGAAGTTCTATTGATTTTAAAGATATTAGATTTTCAAGTTTATTAAGTATTCCAATAGATAATTCTGAAATTTTAAAACCTTATTTTGCATACAATTCTATGAACATTTTTGACAACTAAATTATATAAATTTATCATTATTGAAATATCAATTTATCTTTTGCTTTTATGCATATAAAAATTTTAAATAATTTATTATAATTAACGTTTTGGATATGACAATTTCAATATAATTTGTTGATACATTCATTGGAAAAAATTGTTATAGTTTTTTTTTAAATTTTTAAATATTCTCGAAAAAGTTGTAATTTCTGAGCGTGGACTGTACTGTATGTGGTAGTTGAGTTAGTTGTATGTATGTATTTCAATTGCTGTGATTCGATAGTGAAAAGAAAAGGCCAATCAGCGTCTTTAAGTTCAAATGTATAGTTGTATAGATAGAGCAAGAGCTAAAGATGGAAATGGATATGATAGAGAGAGAGAGAGAAAGAGAGAGAGAGAGAGAGAAAGTTTATGCAACGTGTGACAAGCAAGAGTTCAGTTGTATACACACACAAACACACACACACACACACACACACACACAATGCAGTCATTTAGTCAGTCAATCCTTCCTCCGATAATGTTGGCATTTATATATATATATATATATAAATATATACTTATACATCAATAGAGTTTATGGTAAACGATAAGAGTGATGAGATAGAGATGAGCTATATATAGTTACACATATACTATACTATATACTATATACATAATGTAAACAAATCGTTTAACTATTTTTAGTTAGCCTCATCTAAACAAATTTGTATTATTTGCCATTGTTTTTATTATTGCTATATATATGTATATGTATGTATTTCGCAACGTGATATTGTCAGACGTCCAACTTGAATTGCAGTTTTCATTTTATTTCTATAACAAGTATGTCATCTATTTTAACTATTTCTATTTAACGTGGGGCTCTGCTCTTTTTTAACAGCCCTAGATAAAATCATACACCTACACACACCCACACATACATTATACAAATTAATGATATAGCTCAAAGTTGATTCCTATATTTAAGCACGAACTAAGTGCTGGCAATAGACCAATAACAATTTTTACGATTACAAAAACAAAAACAAAAACACAACAAATATTTACACGCAACAAAGCAAGACACCAAAAAGGCCAATTAAATTTACATTTTTAACTATTTTAAAAGTTGTGTCGTAAGCAGCATGATGCAAAAGTCAAAAACAAAAAAAAAAACATATGCGAGAAATCCGTCAAAATTGTATAAAAAATGCAGCTAAAAAATGAAACATTGTATGCTAAGCAATATATTTCGAAATCGTAGACTCCATTCAAAAAGAATAAATCGATCAACTGTACATATAATTAGAAACTATTGACACTGGAGTGTAAATAAGAAATAATATATATATATATATACATATAAATATATAGATATATTTAATGCCATTTAAGTTAATAATCGATTAAGAAAATACAACAAATAAATATATATATATATACAATTATTTAACTAAAGCAACTTTGCTAAAACATTTAGCGATAATCAAAATAAAAGCGACAATGAAATGTAGTCAGGCGGCATGAATGCATATTTTTATTAGTTAAATAAATCAATACAATTAATCAAGAGCAAGCACAAAAATTTATATAGATATATATATAGATATATATATAGATATATATATAATGTATATTTGACAAAAAAAAAAATTGGCAAAAAAATCAACACATAATTCCAAAATGCTTTTTCTCTAACTATTAAGCAAAGAATACAAAAAATATATATGAATATATGAATATGAAAATATCCATAGAAATTGCAAATTTATGGTAAACCATCAACAAAAAAGTTTAAACAATTTAAAACAGTTTAAAGAGTTAGACAATGATATGAAATCAATGCGCACGTGTTAAAAGAAATGGCCAGAGTAAAGTAAAATTAAACTAATGTAGACATTTTGAATTATTATTATGATTATTATTACCATTATGACTATTATTTATCGCAACATACAATTAAGTGTTTCACATGTAAATTATTATTATAATTATAGAATTTTCAAATTCAAACAAAATGCACAAAACGGCAAAACTCGAATAAATAAAGCAACAACAGGAAAAGTTGCACAACGCTAACAATTTCCATTTAAAGAAAATGTAAAATGTAAAATGATGTAATTAAAATGAATATGTAAGCAATATTAAAGTTTAACATTAACAGAAAAACTAAGTAAAATGCAAAAGTAAACACTAAAATTACCTATATTTGCATCACAGGCAAACAGACTTAAACATCATTCATTCATTCGATATACCAAAAGCAAAAGTGTAGTGCATTCACATTTACATTCAGTCTGCCTGCCTCTGGCTCTCTGTGTTCAAGAAAACAAATTTTCATTTTCAGCCATGAAAATGTAAAGAAAAGGCAAAGAAATATACATAAACAGTGAATTCACAAACGATAAGCTATTGAAAGTTTATGCATAAATCAAATAAAAATCTTAAATAAAAATGAACATATCTAAAAATTAAGCCAATCTTGTTTTCTTTAACTTAACTTAAACTAGAAGAACTCGACGAAAGATATAAATTCAAGGACGATGGGTAAAATGAAATGAGTTTCATAGAGGAACGTGTAAATAGCTATAGTTATACTTAATGTCAAAGTGCGAAGTGTTATGAAATTTTTACACGTTTAGCATATTCAATTAATTAGTTTGAATAATATCTAAGAGCAAAACTATATAATTAGAGACAATATTAATTAATATCAATATCTGCGGATCCAGCTCTAGCTCTTGGGTGGCTGATATAAACGAGGGCGTAACCAGCTGAATACGAAGTGACGTCGCATAATAAACAAATCGATTGTTTTCGAGCTTCACATATCGGGTGTATTGATGTCTAGAGTATATTTTATATTATTTATTATCAGGTTATCAAACCGAAACGAATGTTGGTTACCGCATGGACTTGGATTATGAATTGCTCTGTAGTGCAGGTTACAGTGAATAAAACATATTTGCATAGCGCATACCTAATGTTTATCGATTTTATAATTGTTTATCGTTTATGGATTGAATCCCTTCTTATGTAGTTGAAGAATAGTTAAAAAAAAAAAGTGTTAAATTGAACTCATTTCAACAAACTTTAAAATCCAATAGATAACACTTCTTTGTACAGTATAGAATCTGTAAGTACATATATGGTAAAATAAATAAATCTGTAATCTATAAATAAATGTGCACATCTATAGACTTTGTTCAGGGTCTCCAATGCTTGAATGCCTACGATTGTTGTCCATGCAAGCAGAGATGCAGCTGCACAGCGATAACCTTGAAAATTTTAAAATGATCCATTGAGTAGTAATATAAATAAATATAATATAATAAATTAAATGGTATAAAGAAGTAAAGGAAATTCATATTTATATACATCTTCTTATTTAAAGGGTTGTATCTAACAATAAAAGCAATTTACCAATTTATCATTATGATATGATAGGTCATCTTTAGCACAACTACTTAGTTGCCAATTGAAAGATAATCAGGAACTATTTCACAATGTTGCAAAAGTCGGAAAGAAAGTCTAAAAATAGTTCCGCGTTCTCAATAGATCTACTTAAGCTTTGATCATGGAAAAGAGACCGACCGCTCAATGACTTAATTTCCCAATTATATATAAACAATAATATTCGTCCACTTTTACAGCATAATTTCACTTGACATTGAATGAATACGCTCCACAGACTCACAGATACTACTCGTTCAGCTGTTGTATGTGTCTGTATGTTTATAATCTAATCTAATAAGGTGTCGCTTGAAATGAATGTATGTATGTAAGCAATTTGTGGGCTTAAAAATGTTGCAGCTTCGGTTTGGATGCGGTCGAACTGCGTTGTCAATGGCGCGAAGCGGGGGCGTACGTAATCTGCAGTGGGGCTGATTAAATTTACGACAATCATGAAATGGATCTAGTCTGTCTTAGAGCGCAGACTTCAAGCGACTGTGTGATGTACAGTGTGATGGAAATGTTTATTCATACAGCCGTTAAGATGATAGATGCTAGTAAAAAGTAATCTCTTCGTAGCTAAGTTAAAATTCTATTTGTTTTATTTTCTTTTTATTTGTACTGCCTCTCTAGTTCGTAGTATTGTCGTCTGGGCTTGTAAAAGTGCGCTCTCAAGTGCTTTAGTAAATTGTTAAATTGCTTTTGTCTTTCGCTGTTATTCGCTCATGAAACTATGAAAATTGATATTATTGCATTTGCACAAAACTAAGTATAGTACGTCGACTCTATGTAGAATCTTGGCGTTCAGTTTCAAGTTTAGGTTTAGTTACACTCGCTGCGCGCTACGGTACACAACTAGAATAGAAATGCGCTCTAATCAACTAATAGCACATAGATAACTAACTAGTTATAGTTTAAGTATATCACATAAAAGTATAATGCTTATGTGTTCATGTGTCTAATTGTCAAATATTGAAGGTAATATGCCAATTTCATGAAATTCTTATGCAATGTGTACAAAATTATGGAAATTTCAGTCATCTTCCTGTTCTACTCAGGCTTATCCGTTTGACGCCTACCATAATTTCATTGCACTTCGCAATTGTATCAACTAATTTAGCTAGGAATAGAAGCCTATCTTATCAAAGTTCGACGCGGTGGGAAAAAAGGAAAAAAAAATTTTAATTTTCATTATAAAATTCAATTACACAAGTTACAGATATTTCTTAACAATTAACAATCTTTATCTATCCATCTATAAAGCCTACAGAGTGATTATCTGAAAGTTCGATAAGTAGCACGACTAGTGTATACCACTTTACAAAAATTATATACTGGTTAGTATATACTAATTGTAATTGGCTCATTAATAGTATAAACAGTTTCTATTTATTCACTTTTTCAACATTTCACCATTCCTTTCTGAATAAATTTTTCTAATGAAATTGCATAATATTAGAAGCACTTTAGTCTGGGAATAAAGAAATTCTGGAATCAAGTATACTCAACTATAGCGTTCACCCACTGAGGTAAAACGTCGTATGATTGTTGTAAACTAAAGACCCCCTTATCAGCAATCATTCATAATGATTATGCACTCTGTCGCTGTATACTGATAAGCTGAACAGCCTCAGCACTTGATATAGCCTTAAACATCGACATTTAGCCGTGCTTTCACTTATAACTAAACCAACGTGTGGACGCGACGGTTGATGAGCTGCCACAGTGGAGAACCCGAATTTCATAAATTCCTTCTAGATACGAGATGTGAGCAGTGTAATTGCGAACTCAATACAATAGTATATTATCAAATTTCATTGCGTCTCGGCTGAGTGCAATACGCAATAATTGCAAAAGGGTGAAAATATCAAAAGCTTGATACCAACTTAAAGAATAAACGGAAAACAGTTCTCATCGATACGGTTGTTAACAGTGGCACTCTGTTTTTTAGACGAATAAGTACCATACCAAGTGTGTTTAGTGGCTGTGAAAATAATTTAATTAATTGTGAAACTATTTCTATCTGTGTTAACAATAATAGCCCCTTCATAAACAAAAGGTAAGGACGCAATTTCTTGGAACACGTTTATAGATTGTAAAAAAGGTGAACAAATATAAAACGAATACTTAACATGAATTCCGAAAACCTTTGTATTAAGTAGAAAAAATTAATATAACATATAAAATATTATTCAATTGAAAGATTAATATATTGTTGATTTGTGAATATGAGTGTTTACCATTATTAAGGATATGCCATACTATCAAAATATCATCTTTAAAAGGATTTTTAAATTGTATTAATTTCACATATTTTTTAGAAAACGAATTTTCTTAACTATTTTGACGCTTTGTGCAGTAAATACGAGAAGTTTCAGTTAAACTGTACCGAACACCGATTTTTTTTTATTTAATTTAGATTTTTAACTGTATTAATAATTTTAAATAGTGTTATACATTTCGCATGAGTATTATTCCGTTTTAATCTGTATAAAAAAAATGCTAAATGTTTTATTAGCTCTCTATACTTTCACGAATTGTTTTTATGATATTTCCATTTGATAAACAAAAGTTGGAACGGTGAATGGAAGGCAGTTGAACTTGAAAGTATTGCCTACCAATACTTTAAGTCATATTCACAATTTTTAACATACAAAATGTAGTGATTAGCCTGGTTATTGACACCCATAACATCATTAGACTTGATAACACTCGACGTCAGTTATAACAGAACCAAAACACTAAGAAAACTTAACGGATTTAACGATATGATTTATGATATTTGCTAGCCATAAAGATATTTGCTGATCCAAAAAAAATTTTTGAAAAAAAGTCTACCTTACAATTTTCTCCACATATCAAATACAGCAGCTATTGCAAATACAGCAAAATGAAAGACAATTTCGAGAAAGTAAACAGTAGGAAAGCATCCACAGTACATGAAATGGACCTGGATGAATCGGAATTCAATGATCCGTTCCAGGCCTTAATGGAAAAAGCGGGCAATCATGGAAGATATCAGACATTCTACAATTATGTATTTGTCGCTGGTTTGGCCTTTGCCGGCGCCATGATCTATATGAACATTATCTTGGCACTGAATATACCCGATCACTGGTGCACTGTGCCAGGAAGAGAGCATACAAACTTCTCGCTGGATGAATGGCGAGACATAACCTTACCCAAGTGAGTTACTTTACTGGCATACGGTATTATCCAACAATTACCAATGATTTCAATTGTAGACAGACAGACAATCGGGGTAAGAGTACGCCGAGCAATTGTGAAATGTACGATATGGATTATTCTCAAATAACAGATTGGTCGAATTGGAACATTAGCCAGCAGACAAATAAAACCATAGGTGAGTGGTTAGTACACATACAGTGAACACTCGAAAAGTAGAAACAAAGATAATTCTAAAATTTTGGAAATAATTATGAATGACTGTTATTATATCAAATCTTTTGATTATTATCAATATTGTAATACCATTAAGAAACAGCAGTATAATTGTCCCTATATAACCCGTTCAACTTTTCTGTAGGCAAAGCTTTCCATTATTTATCACTAAAATTTGCGAAATATTTTTAAAATGTAAATCTAAGACTTTCGCAACTATTTGTGCATATTTATAAAAGTATAAAAGTTATTGAAATACTTTCTTCTAATTTGGTAAAAGCTTGCATTTCTGCGAGTTCTAATTTCTGAGCGTCTACTGTATGTATACTATACATATACATATATATTATATAGTCAATTTAAGTAGATGGGCAAAGTTTTGCGCGCATTTGCTTGCTGTCTTATAAATTTGCTCAACTTTTCACTTGTAATACTTTTTATGGGCGTTGGCCAGTTTGCCAGAATGGCTGGAGCTACGACACAACTTGGTACGATAGCACAATACCCAAGGACCAGGACTGGATATGTGCAAAGGATTTGTTTGTAACGAATGTCTTCGTTGTGGGTCGTGTGACGGAGGTTGTCGGTTCATTTATATTTGGACAAATGGGCGATTCGTAAGTTAAATCCCAAAAAAAAAGAGAAAAGAGAAAATAATCGAAGAAGAGTGAGAGTTGGTGAAATTGGTAATTGAATTTTGTATTTGTACAGCTATGGTCGCAGTTTAGTATACTATATTAGTGTCATCTTTTGCTCTGTGGGCCGTTTGGGATCTATACTGTGCACGCACTCATATACATGGTTCCTCATCATGTCCGGCATTGTGGGCCTCACCGTCAACAGTCTCTTCCAATCGCCCCAAATTATTGGCATGGAAATCTCACGGGAGTAAGTTTGACAATCCAACAGTCGACAGTACTGAGAGTCGACTGTGTGTATACATGCTAAAAACTTTGCCTTAACTAACTTTGTGGTTTTGTCTATGGCCATTTTGTATTTGACTTGCACAGAGAGGATCGCAGTCGCATTGCCTTCTTTCAGAGCGTGGGCTGGTCCGTGGGCACCACACTGATGCCGTTGCTCTTCTGGTGGCTACGCCACTGGGATTCCTTTATGTGGCTCACATCGTTTCCCACAGCGCTGGTTTTAATTTTCTCCAAGTAAGTCACGCAGCAAACAACGTAAATTCAATTCCAGGCAATATCCAATACCCCGAATCCAATATTGTGTACCTCTACCTCCACCTTTTTGTGTTGTTCTCGCCCAGATACGTCATCGAATCGCCACGCTGGTTGATTAGCAAGAGACGCTTCCGCGAGGCCATTGTGCAGTTCAAGAAGATTGCGAAAATTAATGGACGTAGCTTCGATGTCAGCGAGAAAGAGCTGGCCGACATCTATAGCCAGGAAAATCATGAGGTTACCTATGGCATTGCATCGCTATTTGCCGGCTGGCGTCTGGCACGCAACACCATCATCATGGGCTTTAGCTGGTGGGTCGTTGAAATCGCGAAAAGCAATTTGCATTTCTAACTGTTGACCGAATATTCTCTCTTTCTCTCCATCGCCACGGTTTTTGCAGGTGCGTTGTGGCCGTTTCATACTTCACCTTGGTGCTGTTCAGTTCGCGCATGGCGGGCAATCCATTTTTGAATTTTTTGTACCAGAGCATTGTCGAAATACCCGCCTACATGGTGGGCCGTTATATGGGTGAGTGAATTGAGCAATTGCCACACTGATTGGCTAACTAACCACCCACCCACCAACCTTCCTTCCTGTGTGTCTTCCTTCCTTCCCTTCGATTAGGTGACAAGTATGGACGTCGTTTTACCAATTCCGTCTCATTTTTGATCTCGTTCTTCACCTGCCTTCCCATTATTGTCTATGCGACGGATGAACGCTACGAGTCGCTGATGATCTATTTAGCCACGTTTATCAAGTTTCTCAATGCCTTAACATTCTTTACGGCTAATTTACAATGCCTGGAGATTTATCCCACCTGCATGCGACAGACTGGCATTGCACTGGGCACGATATTGGCTAATGCCATTGGTGTGTTGGCACCGTACCTGGTATATCTGGGTACAACAGTCAATATACGCGCACCCTACTATATATTGGGTACCCTGTTTCTGTTGGGCGGCATTGGCGCCATGTTTCTACCCGAGACGCTGCACAAGAAGCTGCCAGACACGATTGAGGAGGCCCAAAACTTTGGCAGGCATGATGTAAGTACTAAAATAAGAACCAACAACCCCAACAGCACCCATCGACAGCATGTAATTTATAATTTAAATTATGCAAAGCAGCCGTAGCCTAATTTCATTTTTCACAAATTTAATTTACAGAAATTCTTCAGTCTGCCAAAAGCGCCGCCGGCTGATTTAGATGCTGCTGTCGCCGATACCAAACCGGAGCTAACCAAGCTGAATCAGCCAGCATTTGAGCCATAAGAGAGCAGTGCGAATTGATTCGCTCTGTACTTTATTTTTTATTTTCAATCTCTTCATCTACTCTTTTTTTTGTGATGTTGTGATGTTACATTAAGTATGCCCCAAGTATTACGAATAAAGTGTTATACTCTTACATTCTAACATATGAGTACACATTGCGGCGCTCTGTACCTGAACCTGTAATAAGCCTGACTCATATAAATCACGCACTGGATGTGGATGGAGCCTGAATGAAAATCTCTGCAATGAGTTTATCAGCGCATCTGTCAGATATTTACAAATTACCTGTGATACGAATGCCACTGCCTTTGGCATTGCATACGGGAATCGGAGTTGGAAATGTCTGTTAAGAGCTGGGAGTGGGAATAAGGGAGAGTGGCTTATTGCTGCTGCTGTGGCTAATTTAATAAATGGCCTGGTATACACACGCGTCGTATGCGTAATGCCGCTCAGTTGCCTGATTTATGCAGGTTATGTATCAATTTTTATCACCAGTTGCAAAAGTGTGCGTTACAAGCAACAACCACCACCACCATCACCACCACTACCACCCCTTACTACCACCCAACGCCTCAGCAGTTGGCAAAGTGTTAAGCTTTATGCCACACACAATATAACAACAACAATAAGCGTGGCAAGTTCAGGTTGCAAATCGAAAGATATATGCTCTAGATCCTTACGCAACAAAGAAAATATCAATAAAAATTAATTTTAAAAAAATTAAATTAATTTTTAACCAAATATAAATATGAAAAATTTTAATTAAAATCGAAAATTTTATCATTTTATCATTTATAGAATTCCAAAATAAATTTCAAAATAATGTTAAGTATTATACGTTGTCTCTAAATTCATCAAAATTCATGTATATATTTTGGATTATATTTACCTATAAAAATATTATTGTGCAGAATGTGGAATTTGGCAAAAGGTTCTTATTCTAAAAACTCTTTAATCCATAAATCTGTTACTGATTGTACTCATGAAAGGAAGAGCGAATATATAAATTATAGAAGCTTAGATAATCCAATGACTTCTATATACAGATTGCAAAATTAAAAGGAAAATACATTCATAAATATAGAGTATCATAGAATAAGAGCCGCAAGTAAGTATAAAGAAATACATTTTCAGTTGTTACAAAAATTGCAGAAAAGTAAGTTTACCCAAGCTCCAAGTGTAAGCAGTAAGTTACTGGGGGGTAGCAAAAAAAGAGAAACTTGTGCGTTGAGGCTGTCGAGACGTCGTTGCAAGTTTTATGTGGCAAGGTGTTTCGTTTTTCAAGTTATTTATTATGATTTATTTGCCAATGTGGCACACGCTGATGTGGCAGCGTCTAAGACTCTTGCTGTTGCCGTTTGTATCGAAGGCTTCTCACTGCTGCTGCCCTGCAGCAGCGATAAGTAAATTGTTTATCCTACTTGTGAATTATGTGCTGCGACGACCAGGCCAGAACCAGAGCCACTACCAGAGGCAGAGCCAAAGCCATAGCCCCAGCCAGAGCCATTCAGCTTTTGATGATCATGTTGATGATGGTAGTGTTACTGCTGGCACGGTTCGCGCCCCTTGCTTAAGCTGCATACCTTATGGCCCAGGCAGCAGCTAACATTGTTATGCTTTCATAAACAGCTGAGCGCAATTTTCTGATAAGCCAAGTCCTTGCTGCACTAGTCGCCGCTTTTCTATAGGTGTTCCTGTTCGTGTGTGTATGAGTGTGTGTTTGTGTTTGTGTGTGTGAGTGTGTGTGTTTGTGTTGCTGGCTATTTGTTTCAATTTATCATAAAAAGCAACGCCGGAAGTCAGCCAAGTTGGAGTTGAATGAACGACAGCCAGGAGCATGTCTTCTAGTCAGCTAAGACGCAAAGACGACAAGACGCTGGGACGTTTGGACGCTGAGACGTTAAGACATTATAGCCAACTGCTTGGCACTGACTCAAATAGATTTACAGCGTACTTTCAGGCACAAGAACCTTGAGTGGAAAGGCTTTAAATGTCCTGGAACAGTGAATGATATGACACACAATTATATGTGATAAATGACAGTCGATGCACAATTAAAATGCAACGTAATGTACATAAAAATTGTGAAATATTTGAAGTGTTCGTATGTCTAAGATTCTTGAGAAATAGTTTCTTTATTTTCCAACATATTTCACTCAATTGAGTATGAATGAAAACTATTTGCAATATTTCATGCAGCGCAAGAACAAGAAATCCACTGACAAAATGGCAAAAAGAATTGCAATGGGGTTGCCTGTGTTGCATGCAACAACAATGATTGCGCTTTATTTGCAATAATAAAACACGCCCAGCACGACAAAAGGACAAACGACAAACGACAAGGATTCCAGTGCCACCATCAGCACCCCCTTCAGTAGCAGTAGCCATAGCAAGGACGACTTTCGGTGAAATCGAACCGCGAAATTGTAACAAACTGCGCGTACATTGGCCTCCGTGGCAGCGGTAATAGCAAAAGTCAGGACCCAACGAAATACACAGACAACAGCATAGTATATTGTAGAGACTCTCCGACACCAGCCATGCCCCCAAGTGGCACAGCAGCCGGATGCAAGCGTGAATGTGAGCGCGGTTGCAAGTTGCATGCGCCAGGGCGCAAAAATATGGCAAGCTGCAAAGAATATTTAAGCTGTGACGTTGCAGAAAATATTAAAGAAAAACATGTGCAACAATAAAAAAAAAGAAGGAAAACTGAGAATGCCGCAAGTTCTGTTATTGTTGTAGTTGCTGCTGCTGCGCTGTTGCAAGGGAAGCGAAAGTTTTGTTGCTGCTGCTGCTGTTTGGCTGGCAGCAGGATTTACTGCATATTTCATGTTCACAACGAACCAATTTTACGCTCTTCAAATCCTATTAGTCAATGGCCCTTTGGGGATGCAAGCGGCAGCTGTTCGACAGTGTCTAAAGGGTTGAGCGTGGGTCGGTACGCTGGGTGGTTGGGTAGCTTGGCGGTCTGAGTTTGCTTACATTGGGCTAACAGGGTGGCTGGGTGATTGGGTGGCTGCTGCTACTGCTGTTGCACTCATTGTGATTTACTTATAGATACATGTCTACAGACATACTACTCCATACATATATATACACACACATACATATATATATATATATATATATATATATATAT
>JBANCZ010001475.1:0-21405 GCA_037040025.1 Sphaerogastrella javana | reverse complement strand
AAGCTCGCTCCCAAAATAAAACTGAAAATGAAGCTTTTATTGCCTACCTGGTTGTTTTGTAATAACTATAATTATTATTATGGCAATCGCGTGACCATCACAAACTCAATCGAATACTTGGGTCATAACTAAAATGTGAGACGTATTAAATATAAATATTAATATCGAATATACTTGAGGAAATGCAAATGCTAGGCAGCAGAAAATACCATAAGTCAAGTTTAACGAATTTAATACGATAAAAAAATTCGTATTGTATATTATCATTAATATCATTAACGCCTGTCCACAAAAGTCACCTCCAGTTCATACATGGATATAGATAATAATTTGTTATAGGCCATACCGTTCTTTTTAATCCGACAATGAAAACGCTATATCCCACAAATAAATTAAGATTTTTATGGCAACGTAGAAAATCTTGATTAAAGCGTTTAACATATTTCGATTTAACGAAAATAAATATTTCATAGTCACCAAAATTTAAAATCGCTATAACAAGCACAGTTTTAAAGGTAGAGTCTTCCGGCTTGGAACACATATGCAACTGTGAATCCCTCACAGATGAATCCAAGTTTAAGATACCTGTCTCCAATCCCTAACGGTTGGATCCTCAAAAACTAAAACTAAGAATAACATGTGCAATTAATGATAGAAAGACATGATTTAGCACATATATGCACATTCACATTTTATACTACCGTCATTTTCACATTTTGGATACCTAGCCCCATTCCCCTATAATTGGATACCAAGTCTTAATATTGCCTTAGCAGGAGCCATTTCAGATGTAGGGCGTTGTGCTTCGGCACATATGTGCTGAATTTCTTAATACGCCTACCTACTATATTCAAATACTCTATTAATACTATTCTGCTCCAAAAATACTATTCTTCTTCAAAAATACTACTCTGTTCCGAAAATACTACACTTCCCCAAAAAACTAAACACAGGGTCCCTACGGTCGGGCCAGTCCCTACTGTTGGAAATTTTTTTTTATTTTTGAAAACGTTTTTGTTATTAAGTCATGTGATTTAGGAATCATTAAGAATCATACAAATGCAAATTTCGTGTTGACATTTCTGTTCATATTGTATGCTTGCGTTCTCATTATTCCCATGCAATTGACTTACAAATCCAAGTTATTTAGTATTTTGTTTCACTTCGGGCCACTTACATTGATGCGCTTATTATATAAATAATAGACCTATTTCTAGTTTATTATGTTTGATATCAGTGTAGAACCTGTCCCCCAAGCTGAAATAGGGGTAAAAGCAGAGTATAGTGAACGACAAGCTAAATCGAAAACCAATTTGCTAGGGAAAAATAAGATTAGTAAGAAAAATAAGACGAAACGCGTCAGTCCAAAATGAAAACGTCCAAATATATTGAAGTTCAAAAAAGATTCAGTTAAAATCAAAAAGTTATTATGACCCAAAAGACAAGCACTAAGTGAATGCAAAATTTCTTTCTGACTTACTCTGGACTTGCGGTCAAGATTACGAGGACACAATGCAAGCAAAATAATCTGTTTATGAAGGCTGACAAAAGCGTCGCCTAAAAATCAACCAATTCTCTAGGCAAAGTTTTGAAGCCATTTCTAAAAAAAATGTCAGCAAAAAACTTTTGCATTTAACCAGCATTTTTCTCAATTTTCCCCAATTTTCTTTTCCCGTTTCACTCTTGTAGATTCAGTCCAGCTTGTCCGCAACGCCTTCCAGACATACACAATGAGACAGCGGCGTTGGAGCGCATGCCCAAGGGTCGCTTGGAGTATCTGAAGCGATTGCTACCGTATCTGCAAAATCAATCAGAGGATTGTCTTTATCTAAATATTTATGTGCCCATACAAGGTAAGTACAGCATCTAGAAATCGAGAAAATGGGCATGAGTTCCAAATATAATAATATAATTTTTCTATGCAAACCCCTAAAACCAAGAAAAATGACGCGTTCCCTACACCCTCAAATCTTTATCTGCTACAAAACGAAAAAGATAGACATTTTTTACTCCTGTTTATTTAGCACTTTGCCAGGCATTTGAATAAATTGGCAAGCGGAAAAGAATGTTAAGGTTTGGGTAACTTGTTTCAATTTTTCTTTAGATTTTATCCGGCCACCTCTTATTCAGAAAGGCCACTGGCGACCATGTCAGAAAAGGGTCGGCTTCATCTGCAGCATTGCTGAACTTTTCAGTATTTTCAATTTTTGTTGTTTCCTTTTCTTCCTTCATTTGCACAACTTTTTTTACTTTGCGTGTCAAAGACTTTCCCTTTCTCTCCATCTACATTGTGCCAAATGGACAAATGCTTCTACATTTATCAAATGCCAAAGAATTTGCTAAGCTCTTGACCAATGCCGAAAGGGAGAAGTGGGCAAGGGAAGATACACAAAGTGGCCAAATTTATGCAAAAAACGTATAAACGATTGTCTGTCTGTGTATCTGACTGTATGGTCTAAACCATCCTTTTTCTTGTACGGTTGCTGTTAATTTTCCTTCGCAATATATGTGTATGTGTACCCATATATATTACCAACAGTGGATATAATACCTGGGTCTTTCAAAAACCATGAAATATTAACAGCAAAAGAAATATGATTTAAATTTACAGATTAAACGTATCTTTACTAATGCATTTGTTTGTTATTTGGTACAATTATGCAATTTTTGCATATTATCATTGTAAATGGTTTGTCTAAATAATCACATTTATACGAGTAACTATATATACGCAATTATAACTCAAACTAATCATCATAAATAAATTGTATACTGTTAAAGACACCATATTCATGTCCATTCGACTGTAGTCTTTTCTCAGGATTATTTTAATATTCTTGTAAGATCATTAAGTAATTCAATGTTGCTTAAAATATCGTGCTTCTTTCGATTGGAACATTTTTGTGTTTTTGCTAAAAGATTTAGCAATTGCTCATAAATTATTTGAATTTCCAATATAATACTGCAAGCAAAAAAAGTTGAAATGTTTGGGGCTGTAATAAATTACAAATGCGTAAAAATGCCAATGACTATGTTTCCACTAGCCTATTCATTCAGTTCGTTCATTCGATTGTCAATCATTCACTCATTCAATTAATTAAACCGCCAGTCAGTGTATCTGAAACAGAGCTGCAGTGTCTGGGCCCTTACACGTAGCAGCAAATTACATTTTAATTAAAGCACAAAATGGCAAAATAACTTCCTCAAGCTAGTGCAGGTTACTTGTCCCGTGAAAGCAATCAGCTCGAAGCTGAAAAGGCTTCTTATTAGCTAATACTCATAGTCTCAGTTAAATCAATTTTCAATCTTCCACTTAAGAATAAAATAAAATAAAATAGAATGAAGTTTTATAGACATCCGTACTGAACAACCTCGGTTTGGGGGAGTGGCAGAATGGGGTCTGTATATATATCCTTAATCAGGAAGAGAAGTCTAGCCAATTGATTGTCAATCCGTCTGTCTGTCTATCTGTCTGCTTGTCTGTCTGTCGCAGCAGGTGCGCCGCTTCTCAAAGCCGTATACGTAAATTAAAATGCTCGTGTACTTGGCGCAAAAACAAAAATGGGGAAAAGCGTCGAGGAAAACTCGACATTTATGCCAAAAGCAGCTACAGTTTTTATAAGCAAACCTTATTGTTTTTGTTGCATAATTTCTTTGCTGCTTACTGTATTTGTGGCGTGTGCTCGCATGCACTGTCTATTTTTCTTACTCTCACTCCCACTCACTCGATCTCTCTCTCTCTCTCTCTCTCTCTCTCTCTCTCTCTCTTGCACGTAACATTTATTTTCATTTGCCGCCTTTGTTTTCGTTACGACTACGTCTTCGATATAAATTCGTATGTTCTTGTTGTTCAAATGCCCCAAGAAACCCAAGTATTGTGCCAAACAAACCATCTTTCATTTTTGGGTTTGTGGCAACATTTTAAAGCACAGTTTTTGGCGCTGGGCACTGCTGTGAGGCTGTGCTGCTGCTGGGCAGGCTACTCGACTACGACCCCGCCGCAAGTAAAATGGCATAATAAATAAATCTACTTTGAATTAGCGCCATTTACTTTACATTTATTTTTGCCGTCATGCAATTTATGGTGTTCAGCGTCTCAAGAAAAAGATTTTCGCTGCCTACCAAAAATTTTTTCAGCTAATGTTTGCTATTGCTCCTCTTGTGGGTCTCCCTACTCTCCCTACCATGGGCTCTTCCCTGTTGGCGCGTGCTTTTTGGCTAATGAAGTTTTGAGGTTGGGTCTTCGTACTCCATATATATACAGCTGTAGCACTGTGTAAATGGCATAGAGACAACATAAGGTAGCTTGAGACAGCTACCCGAATGCCTAGTTGAACCTATTTTGTGGCATGTGCCCTCAATAACTTCCAAAAAAGGGAAGGTGTACGCAATCAAGTGGCAAAAAGAAATAGCTCAATTTGAAGTAGATTCATAAGCATATCGTTGGTATAATGCTAGGAAAATGCTGCTTTTCAGAGGATTTTTTTTTTTAGTAGGCTATATAAATATCATTTCAAAAAGTCCAAATCCAGATTTAGTGCAAATAAACTTTGTTTAATAAAATATAAATTATATATACAAACTATTCGGGACTCTTCTGTGGCACATGAACAACTACAGACTTTATCTCTGTGTAATTTGAAAGGGCATACTCTCCATTCTCACGCCCAATGCCAGACATCTTGTAACCGCCGAACGGTGCTTGGGCGTCAAATTTATTGTAGGTGTTTACCCATACAGTACCCGCTCGCAAACGAGGCACAATGTAGTTGGTCTTGTCAAGATCTTTGGTAAAAATGCCAGCAGCCAGGCCAAAGGTCGAATTGTTTGAACGCTCGATGACCTCGTCAAGGGTTTTAAAGCGCAACAGTTGTTGCACTGGACCAAAAATCTCCTCGCGTGCTATTGTCATCGAATCCTGAACGTCGGCAAAGACGGTTGGCTGTATATAATAACCGGGTAGATCGTAGTCTTGCTTGCCACCCGTCATCAGTTTGGCGCCCTCCGCTTCACCCATATCGATCATCTTTAAAATTTTTTGAACTTGTATATTATTGATCTGCGGTCCCTGTTCAGTTTTTAAATCGAATGGGTCGCCCAGAACACGCTTCTTGGCACGTTCCACGCTCCGCTTCACAAACTCATCGTAGATCGAGTCCTGTACATAGGTTCGTGAGCCGGCGCAGCAGCATTGGCCCATGTTAAAGAACAGGCCGAAATGTGCCGTCTCTACAGCATGATCCAAGTCGGCATCGGCCAGTACTATGATGGGAGATTTGCCACCAAGCTCTAACGTTGTGCTCTTCAGATTTGACTTGCCCGATGCTTGTTGCACCAGTTGTCCGACCCCGACGGAGCCAGTGAAGCACATTTTGTCCACATCTAAGTGATTGGCCAATACCTCACCGGCATCGCCCATGCCCGGTACAATATTGACCACACCCGGTGGGAAGCCCGCTTCTGCTATCAGTGCACCCATGTAGAGGGACGTCAGGCTGGTCTCGTTCGAAGGTTTAAAAACAATTGTATTTCCAGTGGCCAGCGCCGGGCCCAGTTTCCATGCCATCATTAGCAGGGGAAAATTCCAAGGTGTTATCTGGCCACAAACACCAATGGGTTCGTGGCGTGTGTACGTGAAAGTGTTGCCATCAACGGGTATCGTCTTGCCATGAATCTTATCCGCCCAGCCGGCATAGTAGCGCAAATGCTTAATAGTCAAGCCCAGATCTGCCATATAGGAGATGGCATACGGTTTACCATTATCCAATGTCTCCAAGCTGGCCAAATACACACGATCACGTTCTACGAGATCGGCCAGGCGATTGATCAACATTCCACGATCCGATGCATCCATGCTACGCCAAGGTGATCCATTATTAAATGCCGCCCGAGCCGCTTTGACGGCTAGATCAATGTCTTCCTTTCCGCCGCACTGGATGATATCAATAACCTCGTGTCTGGCAGGATTAATGCTACACAGAACGTTACCCGATTTGCTTGGCACCCACTGGTTGTTGATGAAGATGCTCTTGAAATGTACCTTGGGATTTGTCTGAGGTTTTGGCAATTCCGGCCCTGACATCTGGGCAAAATTTCTGATTTGTGAACACTGCCGTACGACGGCATTAAGAAATATGGCATATTTCAGCATGTCTGCTAATTAATTTAAAAAAATTCAACGAGAAATTTTGATTTCACAGATCTGTTTCAAGAAATGAATTTATTTCGACTAAACTTTTTAGTAATTTCATAGAACATTAACCAAAACTACGCCATAAAAATCAACACCTGCTCGGATTAATTTTTGTTAATTTGAAGCAATTCAAATTTCTAAATGAACAGAGAAAAGGTTTTTAAGCTTTTCTATTCAAATATCAATGTTTGATTAACTAAATAATCGAAGTTTATCACTTCTTAATGACATACTATTAAATATTTATTCATTTATTGACCTACATTTTGCACCAAATTGTATTCAGTTAACTTTTAATTTAATCAATTCTCATTGAGAGATGCACTTTAATATAGATTTCAATAAATTTAATATAGTATGAAAATTTCTAAATATACTAGATCTCATTGCAATTTCATTTGGCATCTGTAAATCTGAAGTTTATGGATTGTCACTTGCCAAGGCGCAGAAAATTGTGCAAATTGTGTGACTATTTGTGGGATTACTATTGATTTTTAGTGGTATTTGGTGTTTGCTTTGCGAACCACCTTGGCATATATTTTCGCCTAGTTTTTCTGCACGGCGATGACAGCCGATAGGGAAAATAAGAAAAGCCAAAGGAAAAATAAATGAAATGAAGTTATTTATAAGCGCAAAGACCTTGGACTCTAACCGGTGCGTGCAGACACACTGTCAATAGACTAAATGAATTGGAATTTGGCATTGCTTCAAGAGACAGAGAGAGAGAAAGAGAAAGAGAGTGAGAAACCAGAAAAGAGATAGACAGATGGTATAAGAGAAAAAGGGACAGTGAGCGTAAGCGTAAAAAATTGAGTAAAAGCAATATTTTTTATAGGGAAACCCAGACAAGGCTGAGGGAAAAATGCGAAAAATGCTCCAGTAAATGAAACAAATTTTCAATTAATTCTCATGCTCTCAACACTTGAGCACTGTTTGCATTTTAATAAACGCCAAACACATGCTCACTAACACTATTATTAGGGCTGAGCCTCTTGATGGGACTGTTGCTTATGGCAAGGGGGATTTTTCCAGAGCGACCCTGTGCAAATGTCACAGCTGGCTTGGCTCGGCAAATACATTTTGTGGTTGTTGCAACGAACGCACAGAAATGTGCAATAAATTCGATTTCAAATGGGGCGGGTGCAGAATTTAGGGGTTCGTTATAAAGTGCGAAGCTAAACTGAGCACAAAAATGTGCAATCCAAAAAACAAAGATTCCTTAAAATGACATTTTTAGTATGAGGTTATGCGTATGTTGAAACTCAATTTAATATGTTATAATCCAAATAATACGAAGTAAATTTAATAAAACATTTATACTAATGTGATTTTTCTTGAAGTGTAGTGTCCTATTGCCAAGCAAATATCAAATGCAGCAAAAGGCAGACAAAGCTGAACAACTTTTCAGTCGACTTGGCAGACTAGGGCCCAGCCTCAGTCTACGGATTGTAATATTTTGTGTTGCATTGTTGCATATCCACTCGCAGCCTTCACTCTCACCAACTCAGACCCCTCATACTGAAAGCTGACGTCTAAAACCCACTATGGTCGTATAACGCCTTTGCTGTCATATTGCCATTGTCATTGTTGGAGATGTCGTTGTTGTTGGTTGTTGTTGCAGTTGCCATTTTGGCTTCTGGGTTCTGGCTCATGTGCAGGCATAGAGAATGCATTCAAAGGACCACAAATATTCCCAACAAATGTTACGTGCCTGCTCAACCAGAATCAGACTGAATCGAACCCTCAGACCAGCCCAACTTTTTATTCTTTCCATACTCAAATCGCATCAAGCCAAAAAAGAGTTGGTAAAAAGTTTTTGAAAATGTTCTCTTTTTACGGGTTTCTTTCACATACTTTGCTCCCGGCTGTGATAACGTGATTTGCTGGCAATGCGACGTGACCATGAAAAAATGGTATACGTTCATAATAGCCAGGCAATTGAGTATAATAACATTCAAATGTGCCAGAATATGCAAAGGAGCTCCTGAAGAAGCGAAAAGTATCCTTAAGAAGTAGCAATTGTTCAGTAAGAGCTCATAAACAGTCTGAGAGATTACGAATTTCAAATGAAATCATATTAATTTCTTGGAATTGCTTTTGTGTTTTTGATTCCTAATTAGCTCAATTTATGAACATAATTGCTCCATCCATATTAGAGTATTTATAATCACTCAATTAATGAACCAATTGCCAATTGCCAGAGTTCATTCGCATTCAATCGACTGATGAAATGCAAGCACCTCACACACGCAATCAATTGGAAATTCTAAACAGAGTCGGCATGAACGTAAATCCATTTACCATTTACCCATATACCATTTACCCATTTCATAGAGTTTATTAAATATTTTATGATGCGTGCACTGCATTGCATTACCTGTCTCTGGGTTATACATATATTTTACCTCCACGGCCCCCTCTCACACGTTTCTGAACCATTAACACATACTCTTTGTGTGAGTTCATTTATTGATTTCCACGCTTTGTGGCAGCTTCCCATCACCCCCTGTAAACTACAGCTGCAGCTGCCACTACAGTTTCTCCACTCTTGCCCCACCGCAAAAAGTCAAATTGCGCATTTTGTGCAACTTCATTTTGCGGCTGTGCGAAAATTACAAGCTGCTCGTAATCTAAAGGCGTTTAACAAATGCGCTAAAATATTGGAAAAATTGCACATACTGCCAGCAAAGCAGGCCATCTACCCCCTCTTCACCCACGTCTATGTGCAAAGTTTCTTTGGGCAATGTGTGTGTGTGCGTATGCGTTTTTTATGGTTTTTTTTTTGGCAATTCCTGGGAAACTGGAAGATGGGAAGCAGTATAGCTTTTCATTTACTTACAGTGCAAGAAATCTATATCTAATCTAATTGGGGAATATAAAAATGGTACTACAAATATTAATATAAAGATTTGAAAGTTCATAAATAAACTGCATTGTTAATGAGGCATAGAAAAAATTTATTTTTTATATACATATTATATTGAAAATGCATGCCTAAAATATTAAAAATATATACAAATTTTTGTTTTCTATTATTATTATCTTAGTAAAAATTTAGATACAATTTTTAAAGTTCATAAATATAGTATATAAATAAATCATATAAGAAATCATTTATTAATTAAAATAATAAAATTATTATTTAAGAAATTAAATGAAGCGCCATGACAAAAAAGATACATAGATTCTGTAGGATCAGGGAACTTTTCCAAGATTGAGCAACTTTGGCCACCGAACACAACCGTTTAGTTTGAACTATTTTTACCAACTGTCTTTATTCATATTATATCATAGTCCTTTATGTGCAGCTATTTATGATGAGGTGCACATATGGTGAGTTTAATGCTAATACATTTTAAAGAGAATCAATTCATGGCTTAAGGGAATTTACACTAGGGTGTAAAACAACAGATTCTTGATAATATTTTAATTTCTAAAATCAATAACTATTTGGTAATAAGTATTTGATAATTACTATATACATTTTAACTGTATTAAATATCTTTCATTAATATAATTTCTTTTAATTTAAACATTGATTTTTCTTTGAGTGTATTTTGCGTTACAGCGCACTCACCACAAATTGAATTTTCGAAGCAGAGCTAATGTTAACTACCAAATAACTGTAAATGCAACTATCTAACATTCTTCTACCGGCATCTCTTTGTTCTCGTTTTTTCTCTCGGTTTTCCTCGCTCTTCCTCTCTCATCCCTGTTGTGGCTCATCTTTCGTCAAATGAAACGCAAAAGCGGAAATGCAAAATCAAGAGGAGCTGCTGGAGGACATACGCGATGATACTGCTGTCAATGCGATACCAGAGAAAGGTAAGACTACAGACTCACTATCACTCTCTCTCTCTCTCTCTCTCTCTCTCTCACTCTCGCTCTTTCTATCTATGCTCTTTTGTTTCCTCATTTCAGTCCCATTCAACTTCATTGCAATTCCATTACAATTTACATACATGTGCAAAACCTTGCTGGTTATTTGTTTCGAGGGTAGCGCAACTGTTGGGAGGATTTTGTGACTGTAGGGTAAAAGCGTTTGCGTTGTAGACAATAGAACGAATTAAAAAAAAATAAATAAATAAATAAATAATAAAAAAATATAAATTATATGTCAATTTAATTAAGAACTATTTTTTTAAAATAATTTTTATAAGTCAGTGTTTGTATTATTAGAAATGTTTTGTAATTTCAGGGCCGTATTCTATTTCGGGGATGTATAGAATTTGCAGGGCTACATTGTATATTCAAGGTAGCATTTTCAGGTCTGTATAGTACTTTTAGAACCGTATAACATTTTTATAATTTTCAGAAGAGTGTAGTATTTTATTATATGACATTATTTTTGGGGTTGTACAAATATTCACATATGTTTTGTATTTTAAGGGCAGTTTATCGATTTCAGGGCATTTTAGTATTTTCATGACAAAGTAGTATGATCCATTATCGATATCGATAAACTGTAATTGATTAATAATCGATTTCAAAAACCTGTAATCAATTTCAATAATCAATAAATAATTTTGATAAACGATTAGGATTTTTAAAATCAAGTTCTCTACTTTGATTATCGATATTATATCTCTATAGGCAAAGCATTCCGATAATATATACCTATAAATGGAAATCAAATATATCAACAATCGCTTACCAATAAAAAAAGGTGTCCAATATAATTGAACATATAAGTATTTATGGAAAAAAAAGAGCATTCAGAACTTCTTATGGTCGTAAGTTGGCTTCTCACCTTTTTTCGTGCACTCGTATCGTTTTACTTATCCCCAGCGTCACGTGCTCATTTCTTACCCCACTCTCCACACTCCACTCTTCACACTCCACACCTCACATTCCACGTTCCACAGTCCACTATCCATACTCTATGTTCCACTCACAGAGCAGACTCAATGCAGGTGCCTTTGCCTGTCGCGAGGCTTCGTTAAGTCACTCGGAGTGTATCTCACTGTAGGAGTTGTTGTTGTTGTTGTTGTTGTTGTTGTTGTTGTTGTTACTGTTGTTACTGTTGTCTGTCTCTTTAGTCAGAGTTGCTGTTGTCGCAGCATTTTTTCTCGCTTTTAAATTTTATTTATTGTAAATTGTATTTGAAACGTGCTGAGGTTCCATTTCTGCCTGCAAGGAACCCAAAAAACCAACAACAAAAAGAGAAAGACAAACTCTGAATGCTGCCCTTGGCGTGAGTGAGTGTGTGTGAGTGTGTTTGAGTGTGTGTGTTTGTGTCGTGCAACTTAATAGAGTTGTTTAGCATTTAAATAGCGCCATTTGGCGTCTGCTCGTGTTGTTGTTGCGCTTATTAAGTTGAAATGCCGCCCCGACTGACGACGACTGAAGTCGAGTCGAGTTGATTCGAGTTGATTCGAAATGATTCGAGTCGAGTTGACTAAATAAAGTGAGCTTAAAGCTAAATTTAGTCGCTTGGCGGATATGCGACTCAGTGAGCTGTTAAAGAGAGAGATATATCGTTAAAGAGAGAGATATATTTATATATATATGTGGAAAGAGCTCTTAAAGATAAGCCCATTCTTTCGGGCATAATTGTATTTTATAATAGAAACAAAAACCGATATGATGTGTTTAACTAAATGAATTAAACCAGCTGATAAACTGGCTAAACTTGAATGTGAAATGTTTATTAAAATAAAGGGTGTCCTAACGATAAAGCAAGATTACAATTTTGTTCAGTAAAGTGCGGGTAGTCAAAAAAAAAATAATAATAATAATAATTAAAATAATGATTAAGATAGTTTGAAGTTAGTTAATATTAAGCGTAATGTAATAGATTAATGTTTTTTCATTTTTAAAATATATTTCAAAAATAGTGAATACTTCGCCACTGTAGTTCAAGCATTGTACATTATATTAATTTTGTGACACCCTTTATAAATAATGTTCTACTTTATATTGCATATTCAACTAAACTCGTGATAAATCTACAAATAAGTAGATTACTTGCATTTCCCATCTGGATAATGTGTTGGAGAGTTTCAATGACAATTACAAATATAGACATAAGCCTCAAGTCTTACACTTGGCTAACCGAAAACTCGGCTTTAGCTTCAATAAGCCACTTGAAAACCCACAAACAATCTGCAGAAAAACAACAACATCAACAAAAGCAACAACGATTCAGCATGGGCATTGAGTAGGGAGTGTGGAGGTGGGGAGAGGAGGCGAAGGGTGGAGCTCAAAAACGATTTGGTTTATTTGCAAATATATCATAAACATTATGTTAAGTACACAAAAGGCGCAAAGGGGATATATGTATGTGTGTATGTATATGTATATGTGCATGTGTATGTTTATTTGTATATGTGTATGTGGGTATGTGTATGTGTGTATGTGTATGTGTTTGTGTAGCATAAGGATGTGCAATAAATCCACTCCAAAGACACCAAGACATATGCACATTAAATCCTAATTTCATGTGCCCATAAATCCCCCACTAAACAATCAAACCCACCAAACACTTGCTATCCCTCTCTCTCACTATTTTGTTCTGTCTCTCTCTCTCTCTCTTTCCCTTTAACACAAATATGTTACGAATTTTGGCGAATTTGCACATATTTACACACGAACGCGCCGAAAAGTATGCCATAAAAATACACGCAATGGCTACAGTGGGGCAAGGGCGAGGCGAGGACGAAGACGGAGAGGGTGTGTGGATGGGTTGGGGGGGGAGTGGCATAACCGACAAGCAGATATCAATATGATGTGGAGCCAAAATCAAATGAGTTGGCAAAAGGCAACACAAAAACAGGCAAACGACAAACAGACCCAAAGCAAAACAGAAAAAGATTAAACCAATGAGAGAGGGGGCGGTGGTTAGGCGGTTGGGTGGTTTGGTGGTTGGATGGTTCTTAGTTGGGTCTGTGGCAACATTTTCTTATTTTTTTTTCCTGCCCTTCTGACGCGTGAAGAGCTTTGGCGTAATCGAGCTTATTAGGCTGAGCGCAGAAGAAAAGAAAGCGTCGAAAAGCTGCTTTGAATGAGTACTTGGACTTAAGCTCTCTCCCTCTCCTTCTCTGTCTCTCTCCCGTCTCTCTCTTTCATTAGCAACTCATCACTGTTGCTGTATGCTTCTTTATTATCTATTAAGCATGCTTGAGTATACACTAAAATTAATATGTAACTGAAACAGACGCTAAAAATGCTCTATAAATGTAGAACAAATTACATTGACGATTAGCTCAAACAATATTTTACTTGATTTAAATTATAAGAAAATAAATTTATTTTTATATGAAAAATTTTGTTGTGGTTAATGATTTCTAAATTTTTATAAATTACATTTTAACTATACCAATCTATATACACAATTCTTATTTAAATTACAATAAATACCTAGCGAAATCTCTAATAATGTTTCTAAATTAAACTAATATTCACATTGAAGATTTACTTAATTCATAAAAATTAATTCGATTTAAATTATAATTTTTATATTAAAATATAAAACAATGTTCATTTTAATATATATACAATATAAAAAAAAAATTATAACTAATACAGATACTAATAAAGCTCTAACATGTACTAGAACAACAATTATTCTATTAAAATTGAAATAAAATAAATAAAGATTACTTAATAAAAAAATGAAATAGAATTAACAAAGCTTATTATTTTTTTTTATTTTCCTTTTTATAATTATTTCTTGAAATTATTTCATTTATAAATACTGATTTCCCTTTCAAACAAATAAAATATTTCATTATGATTGATATTTTGAATATTCATATAAATTATATATTAATTTATATTTTTTTATATATATTATACCTTAATTTTTATTTCTAGCATACTTATACAATTACTGAAATATTATACGTAATAATAATTCTCATTTAAATACTTTATTTAAATTGTAGCCTAACAACATATTCCACAGAATGTGTATAAATTTTATGTCACGTAAAGATTTTGCTAAGTGGGATGAGACATGCGATATACTCCAGATATTAGGGTATATAATAAGCCGCGTTAAACGTGATGTTTAGACCGAGATTAGGCGACAATCAGCAGCATGACAACACATAAACATAGTTAAATACAAACAAACACATGCACACACACACACACGCTCACAATCACACTCACACACACACACATACACTCACACTCACACTCACACTCACACACACATACACTCACACTCTGTGTTTTCATTGTAAAGCAATGCATACTCTCGCATTGTTTTATACCCCTTTAGCGGAGAGATTTAGAGCCACATCAATACACATCAAAAAACATTACCCGTTCTCTATACTTCTCCAACTCTCTCTCTCTTTCTCCCTCTCCCTCTCTCTCTCTCTGTCTATGTGTCTCTGCTGGTGTACTCCTCCGGGGGCTCCATCGTTTGCTTATCACATTGTTTACGCATTTTGAGTACAAGATTGTTATGTGTTGATTTGCTTTAACTGACGCGTGCCCCGCATATAAGAAAAGCATTTCCCCAGCCGATGCTTTTTGTTTTCTTTTAGATATTTTTCTTGTTGTTGTTGTTGTTGTTGTTGATATTGTTGTTGTTATTGCTTTATTTTTTATTTTATTTTTTGTTTTCATCCCGCCAACTTTGTTGAGGTCTCCTTGGCTTGTCAACGACAAACACACTTGTTCGCATACACAAGCCCACGCATCTACACACACACACTCACACATACACTCACACAAGCTCACACTCACTCACCCACACTCACATACACTCATTCATGAACGACAAAGTTTTAAAGGCCCCGCTCGAAAGGCAACCACAAATCTGTTGCATTCTTGCGGGCGCGCCTTTAACAGTCAACCCGAGCGCAATATACGCTACGCTGGGCATTTCCAGATTTCGAGGAGCTGTAGCTGGAACATTGATTGACTTGTATGAGATTGTGTGGCGATGACGGATTGTATAATCTCTGGCTGTGATGCAAGGAGCACATGCACGCAGCACCTTGTGTGGGATTTGCTGTTTGTGTGGGAGCATTTATTCTGTGAATTGTTTTAAAATTGTTTGTGATTGAAATGAGAATGTACGTACCGTAAATACTGTAAGAATATGAATATCAAATATTATGTGTAGATTATCAATAATCAATGATGAACTCACAAATTCCCGACTGACTAAACTGACTGACGAACAGAAACATAACAGAGAATGAAGAGTCAGACATTGCAAAGAAGAAGGTGGCAGCACCTTATATGTAAATGCACCGTACTGGTTACTGAAAGCCAGTGGTAGCTTTTGGAACCAATACTCACATATTAGTAGGATGTTAGCAATCGGGACCCAATCATGCTTATAAACTTAAATTGCTTACGATAGATAATACTAATTCCAAGACTCCATTCGCCGGTACCATCTAGGACACAATCAGACACTCTCACTCGCGATGGTTTCGACGGACCCAACATTACCAATACGACAAATTCGTATAGAATTTTATTATATGTTCACACTGCTTCGATTTATTCACATTGTAAAACTATAATTTGTCATTTAAAACTAAAAAAATTGTTGTTGCAAGTCGCATTATCTGAGAATTGAGGCTCTTAGCTTATATCATATATTAAAGTTAAGCTCCCCTATTCTAAGATAAGTTTGACCTAACCGTAATATAAAATTTGAATCACTTTTGTCAGTTCACATATAAAGATACGTATTCGGTCGGTCTAATCGAATTAAAGGTATATATAGAGGTTTCAATATGCAATGTAATCAAGAAACACTCTGATATGTACCTTGTTCTGGATTTGACCTAAGTTAACAACTCCAATAATGTCACTTTTCACTCAATTTTGCACTTTTATCTCTCTTTTGCAGATCTGCCGAAATTTGGTGAGCTGTTGCAGAATGTAACCGTACCTGTAAGCCGGGAGGCTGTGCTTCAGTGCGTCGTCGACAACCTGCAAACGTACAAGGTAAAGAAGAGCCTGAAATTGAAGTTGAGTTTGGATTGGGTTGGTGTTTGAGCTGGTGTGAGAGGTCGGCTGAGGTCAGCGCTGAGTATATGCTGATAGTTTGCCAATCTGTGGAACAATTAGACCAACAACAACGACATGGGGCCGACAATGCCAACTCTAGGTGTCGCTGCTAATGGAAACACAGCTCGCGGCGCTGTCAGTCCAAGCAGTTTACACTTCATCAAATAAAACGTGGCACAGTTTTAGACGCGCCGCTCCCAAAAACCCTTTGCTCTGCAAAAGATTGAGTGTGTGTATATATGTTGGGTGTGAATATGTGTGTGTTGTGCGTGTACACTCGTTAAACGCATAATGCGTGCGCCATTTGTGCTGACCCTTTTTTGCACCCAGCTCCGAACTGCTCTGAGCTCCTACCGTATCTCCTCTTGAGGAACCAGCACACGTTCCAGGCCCCTTGGGCGTCACTTTGATTTCGTGACCCGCTGGGGCAACACAAAACACAGGGTCTAAACATCAACAGGGGAAAAAAAAGAAGTGGTCCTGCAATGAAATGCCGAAACGAAAAACCAAAATAGCAAAACGGTTGGCCACAAATTTTTGTTAGTCAGCCTTTTAGGGCTGCCTTTTAGGCCGACGAAAGGTAAATGGAGTCCAGTGAAAGCGCACGCAACAAATTGATAATCTTTGAGGCTTGTACGGGCACTCCGTGCTGCTCCCTGATGATGATATCCTTTTAGGGCAGTGTGCAAATGTTAACTGGCAAATAGTATCTATGGCATCTACTAAATGCTAAATGGTAAATGTATTCTTATTATTATACACACTGATAATTCAGAATAATGTTGTCTCGTGTTGCATTTGGAGCGCACAAATTGAAAGGTAGCAAATTGATGTCTATTCTATTATGAAAGCAGACAACAATTTTTCTACCTTATAACTTGCACACCTTGGACATGTGAACTACAGTTTTCATCCTCTAATATATTATTTGGATCATGAATTACACCTTTGTCTGTGGCCGTATTTGTGCCCCTTTAAAAGTAATCCACACTGTATAGCCTGAACCTTAAATCTATGCAATAGGGAATACTCAGAACTTGACACAATGCTAAGGTGTTTTAAAACGTCTTCCTTCTTTAAGACTTGCATGACTTTAAAGTTTTGCGCCCTGAATTGCACATAAAAGAGGGCAGATAGTTGTAGTAGGTCTTTGGTCTTTCGTCTTTGGTCTTCGGTCTTCGGTCTTCGGTCTTGATGGTGACCCACTTGGTGCTCTGCTTAAATTTTCCAACAGTTTTGCACCTTGGCTGAAATTGCTTGGCCGCCTTTTAGGCGACATTTTCTGTGTCTTTTGGGACTTGGAGTCTAATAAATGAGGCAAAGCCACGCTAGCCTGGCATTAATATATGTAGCTAAATCGTTGAGCGTTTTAGTTTTATAATTTCACCATTTACCATTTGCTCCATAGAACAAAAAAAAAAATAAACTGAGAGTTCAACAGAACTACTTACTATACAATATATATATAATATTTTCTACTCTTTTGTTGTAGATTGCGTGGCTACGTGTCGATACACAGACCATTTTAACGATACAAAATCACGTCATAACCAAAAATCATCGCATGAGCATTACTCACGCCGAGAAACGTGCTTGGATACTGCGTATACGTGATGTCAAGGAGTCGGACAAGGGCTGGTAAATATACTATACAACAATAGGATATCTATAGATATCTATGCATAACAATGCATGCAATGACAAATAGTTCGTAGATCTATAGATGTATATACATCAAATGAAATTTAATTGTAAATATTCTTAAAAATTTATTGCGACGTTTAAATACACCCAACCTTCTTAACATCACTTAATTTCGAATGAATTCCTTACATTTACCATATGTATATACCATGTATTTCCTGCTGTTCCAATTTGTATCATAAAACAACGCCACGCATGCCTGCTTATCGCCATTGTACGCTACTTGCCGGTTTTTATAGCTTAAGCCCTGTATATAATATAGAACCGTACTAAATGTACCCGTCGTCTAACATGTTGAAATATTTTTTTACAACCCGCAGGTACATGTGCCAAATAAACACGGATCCCATGAAAAGCCAGGTGGGCTATCTGGATGTTGTCGGTAAGTAAACAAAGGCAAAAAAAAAATATATATATATATATATAAAATATAATAACATATACGTATATAATATAATTTATGTTTATGATGTGTAATTTGAATAGAGCTAGTTAAACTGTGCATAGGCACATAGACATCTTTATGGTAGTGCACTTTTTAAAAGGTTCTTTTAACCCATGCAGCGCGATTTATTAGACTTCATTGAAGGCTGTATGTGGAGCTGATATGAAAGTGTATTTATTTTTTAAATTTAAAATTTAATTTTGTAAGTGAAAATACCTAAGCTAGAACCCCATAAAATGTTATTCAAAGGACTGCAGATTTATGATATATCTATTATGGAATTAATCGGAAAAATGCAAGCACTTTTAAAGGATATAAATATTTTAAAGAAAACTCCTGTATTTTTTAAGGCATAAAGTAAAACTTAAAAAATCCTTATATCTGTTTTGTAATATTTTTAATCGCGAATTATTGAAAAATCTACATATAGCATAAAAAAGACACAGAAATATAATTTTGTAGAAGAGTCCGATATTTTTAAAAATTTCATAAAATCGAAATGTTTAAAATGTAAAAGTCCACAGGAAAACGTTCACGAAACGGTCTGCAGTTTTGTAATATTTTTAAATATTTTATTTATTTATGTATTTATTTAAACATTAAATCAAAATTCTTAATTTTGAATGCCTACAGAAACTTGCAAAAAATTTATTTAAAATATTTCACTTTTGTAATATTTTTAGGAAACATTTTTTTTAAATTTAAAATCGGAATTATTTATTTATAATTTCTAAATTGTATTGAAAGGACTATAGTATTGAGATATTTTTGAGACCGAATCAATTAGCACAAATTTTTTTTTTGTTAAATCAGAATTAATAATCGTAAATTCCTGTAGAACCACTCACTTAAATCGTAATAAAAGGGCTGCACTCTAATGATCATTATGAAAGGTAGTTTCATAGAAACTGTGGCAATGCTAGAAATTGGAACAATTACATTTTGAAATTGGAGTAGCTAAGCCTGCCTATAAACTAAGACAAAGAAAAAGGTAGAAATTGTAGTATCTTATAGTGAGTAGTGTGAGTTTGAATATCATGTACAATTGTATGCATTCCCGTGCCTGTTGGTATGTGTGTGTGTGTGTTTTAGTGTGTTCTCTTTCGGAGCATTTAATTTTCGAGTTGCAACCTATGTAATTTCCTGGCAATTAGCACCCTGGTAATTCTATGCACGCTGCCGAGTTGAAAATGATTTGTAATTTGTCTTGACTGTATGCAACGCTGCTCAGGAAGGGATGACAACAGGGGTAGCTGGTTGATTCGATTGTAGTGCGAATGAGTCGATAAATTGAAGAGTTCAACTTGCGCTTCAGCTTTGCACTTGATAGTTATAGTGTGTTTTTTTTCTTAGCTTGAACTAATTGCTAAGCGAAGTGGCTAGTAGTGGGCGGCAAGCAGCAAGTGTTAAGTGGAATGCAGAAAGTGGATAAATGGAAATGGAAAAGGAATACCGGGCGAAGCGGAAAAGTGGGCAAAGTGGAAAAGTGGGCTAGTTGAGCAGTTAAAACGCTGGTTGCAGAAAAGTTGTACAGAAGTTGCTAACAACTCCGGATTGAGTCTAATTGCAATGGTTGGCTGAAGCCAAAACCAAAGCCGACTGTCGGATACGTTTAGTCGAGCACTGTTTGTTTTTTTTTTTAGACCTCTTTTGTTTTTATCGAGAAAGCAAACTATTGGCTAATTGAGTTATACATGCTTTAAGCCAAGTATTTAAACCTGTTAATGTCCAGTTTTTAGTTTTCACATTGGTTTCGTCGTTTTTTTTTTTTATGTTTGTAAAACAATGAACAGTTAGGACGCAAAGTGAAAAGGTAATGAAACAATTTACATGCTACGTAGGTCTTGCCCATTCCATTCTACCGTCTATATAGTACACTCTCTCTCCCTTTCTCTCTATATGTATGTGTCCATATCCTTAGTCCGTGCTCTGTGTTCGTGTCCATGCGCCTCACGTTAATTATTCAGATGGCGTACGGAAAACCTCAGAAAAGACAAGGCCCAGTCTCGTATTTCCAGACAGATTTTAAATGAATATGCCAACACCACCCCACAGCTCACGGATCACGGCTCACGAATCACGGCTCACGGTCGACTTATTCACTCATTCCGTACTGCCACTCGCGGCTTTGGGTTTACCTCAGTTCCGGCTTTGGTAGTACGGTTGTACGGTAGTACGGTAGCACATGCCCACTCTCAAATTTGTTGTCAGGAGCACAAAAACCGCGGCATTTTGCTACGGTCGTAAGTAACCACTTTGGTTGATTGTGTTTTCATTGATGTCGAAATTCATTACAGCCTCGTACACTGAGCGCAATTTGTAAGACGACGCTTACGAGCATTAACTGAGGCGTAGCATTTAACGCACTCTTTTCGCCCAGTGTACGATTGCTTTACACTCTAATGAACTAAGTCTATAAGTGAAAATGCGAAACCAGCTACTTATAGGGTGCGTGCTTTTCAGCTCTACTCTCCCCCTTCACCTCTCTCCCAATGACAGTGCGTGTGTGTAGGTATACACACACTTTTATACTTAATGTATGTGCGTGGAAAATTGGGTAAAACGTTGCAGGGGCAACTTTATTAATACTTTTGAACTTTTAATTGCTTGAAGAAAATTCAACTTAATCTCAGTACTTAAAAAAACCTATGAGCATTTATAAAATACAGCGAAATCTATGTTCAATAAATAATTTTAATAACTGTAGCAGCGTTTAACTCTCTCTCCCTCTCTTTTTCTTTTCCGTTGCTATAAGACCTTCTCGACTTAAAAAAAAAAAAAACGGAAAGACAAAAAAGACAAAAAAGAAATTGTTTTAAAATAATAAATAAAATAATAAAATAATAAATAAAAGAACAAATAAATTGAATTTGGCTTAAAAAATATTTATTCTATGTTGCTTTGGGTCCATTAGAGCTAGCTTTCTTTCAGAGTTTTTCCACATTCAGTAATGACAATTTAAATCTCTCACAACAGTAATTTTAATTTAAATATCAAAAGCTAATTAAATTTGAAAAAGGACAGCTTTTCGAATAGAGTATGTTTGAGTTTGAACAGACCTGTCCGGAAAAAGGATAAA
>JBANCZ010001474.1:0-21407 GCA_037040025.1 Sphaerogastrella javana | reverse complement strand
GAGAGAACGAGTGCTAGGGAGAAAGTGAGAGAGAGAGAGAGAGAGAGAGAGAGAGAGAGCGAGGGAGTGTGAGGAAGAGAGCGGGAGAAGAGTGGGAGAGCCTGTATAGGCAGGGGGAAGCAACAAGCGTGCGAAGAGCGAACAGGCAAAACAAAACGTAACATGGGGAAAAAAAACTGGGTTAACGTTAGCATTAATCAGACAGCGCGGACGGTCGGACAGACGAATGGACAGACGTAGGAACCGACACACGAACCTAGGGCGATATTAACGAGCTTTGAACGGCGTTGGCTCCGCTCGGCTAACACGATGACGAAATGCCGGCTGCAAGCAAAGCACAAAGCGCTCCCCCTCCCCCCACACACACCAAAAAGCAACTCAGCTTACAACAACCACAACAACAACAAGAACCACAATGACGACGACGACGACGACGACGACGTCTGCTCAGTGGGCAAGCCTAGGCATTGACTTTGAACTACAGTTTTCTTGGCTTGGCTTTTGTTGTTGTTTTTGTTGTTGCTGTTGTTGTTGTTGCTGTTGTTGTTGTTGCTATTGTTGTTTACGGAATGTGTGAGCACAACAGAGAATAGCAAATAAAGCAAACATGAGCAACAGCCGGGGCGAAAGGCATGGAAAGGGAAAAGATAATAGCGTACAAGACCAAATAAAAGTGATATAAAAATTGTATAGAGCGAAACGACAACGACGGCGACGGCGACGACGATGGGAATACTATTAGCGACAGCAACAGCGGCAATTGCTCCACGCTCCACGCGCCAGGCGACTCCACGTCTATCGGAGCGAAAGAGGCAACTGTTTCGAAGTCGCAGCTCAATGTTAGACCAAATCGATGACGACGACGATGTGGTGGATCCCTTGTTAGGCATATCACCACTAAAGCCAAGATTAAGTTCAACGAAATCAGCTAACGCTCGTAATCTATTTGATCAGAAAGCTGATATGAATAAACCTCGATTACGTAGCAGTTCCAGCAGTTCACCAGAAACCAATAAGGAAAACAAAGTCTCTCGTAATACACGTGCTGCTGTGGCAGCCTCTAGAGCTGGTGCAGAAGAGCATTTGCCACATCTATTCAAAACAACGATGCGTATTAATAGTAACAGCAGCACTAGCCAAAATTCTAGCCCACGCACACCTAATAGAGATGAAAAACAACGCGCTAATGGGTCTGATACTGATGTCTCCGCAGACGAACAATCTCGCAAAACATCTAAAAGGGGACAACAGGTGGTAACTGACAAGTCCTCTCCAGAATTAGCTGCATCTCCTAAATGCAAGATACCGAAAACTGAGAACGAATACATACCGACAGTGTCATTTTATTCTCATACAGTCGAGGCTACCACGACTGCTGGACATAAACCAAATGCAATAAAGTCACCGAACTCACGACAGCGAACACGACCTCACAGAAGCAAGAAGAGTACGGTGCCCTCGCCCACGTCCTGTAACAGGCTGGGTATTAACAGGGGTGTGGGGCACAAGATTCGTAAAAGTCAGGGACGGTCTGGTTCATCCATCGATTTAGATGACATTTTAGGTTCATTGCGCAATGAGAAACTACGCAAATTGATTACTGGAAAACGAGAGGAACGCGCCAAGGTAGAGAAGGTTCATCAAATATTACGTACGGCCAAGGACCCCATTCAAATGGCAAAACCTCTCAGTATTATAACTGCAGATGATGCCAACAATAACAATAACGATATCACGAAGATTGACCAGGCGAACTTGACCGCAACACTAGATTTTTCCGATCTCAGCGATGACGAAGAATGTAACACAACCATTGCTGACACCAATGCGATAGAAATTGAACCGATCATACCCATAATACGTGCTGCTGATCCAATAATAACATCGCCGAGCAGCGAGTCAGATGCTTTAAGCAAGCGCAAGTTCTTCAAGTCTGGTCGTCACAGCACCACTAGCATGGAGGTAAGGATAACGGATAACATTCGTGCATGCGTAAGCCAAGGTAAAATAGCGTTGGTGCAGGCGCCGACTAAAAAACCGCGGAAGGTACGTGTCAAATCAGCGACGATATTTTCAGCAGAGCAAGCTACTGTGGATGCCATACTGCGCAACTTGGATGACACAGTTGTGGATGAAATTATTGAATCAGCACCAGTTGATCCTCAACCAGGGCCGACAGTGCAGGCGGAGCAGACAGTGCAGCCAGAGCATACAGTGCAGCCAGATCAGACAGTGCAGCCAGAGCAAGCAGTCCAGCCAGAGCAAACAGTGCAGCGAGTGAGTGATATGGATCAGGATATGCTGGAGGAGAATCATCAGCAAATTCAGTCGGAGTCTACGGATCCATATGCAAAGTATCGCATGCAGTTACCTTATCAAACTGATGATCCTGAAGTCATAGAACAACAAGCGCTACTATTGGAATTTCTAATAAGCAATGACATCTGTACAGATGAGAATTTTAAAATATTTATTGCTGATCCCGACAATCATAAAGAAGAGGCCACATTTATTGTCGATAATCTATACATGGTGGTAAATGCTGAGCTGCAGGCTCAGCCGCCAGAACATGATAATTGTCCAACTGACGGCGTAATAACCTCAACAGTAGCACTTGATAAGGCGTCTACTGAAACCAGTGAATCCAGTGAATCGCAGGGTAAATTGTTTCCCATATTCACGCAACGTCTTCAGCCTATACCACAAAAATCTACACGTCGGAGGTTAGGCGCAAAAGCACGGCTAATGGCTAGTGCCACAGGATCACGTCAATATCAAATCGATGCTGGTCAAAAGGAGTTCGGAGCTAAGCAATGTCAGCAATGTGGATTAGTTTACACTGTCCATGAACCAGAAGAGGAGCAATTGCATCGTGAGTATCACGAGGCTGTGCATGTGCTGAGATTTAAGGGCTGGATAGATGAGGACATTGTGGCCGTTTACCCGGATTGGTCTCCAGACGGTCGTATAATACGTATGAATCAATATGCTCCAACTGCACGCCTGCAACGACTTACCGAACTAATAAAAGTCGTGGACAAGGAACTTGGCTACTCATCGTACATTGTGCCAAAAACATTTGTTGCCTATTTTGCTGTCCGTAGACAGCAAATTGTTGGACTGTGCCTGGTGCAACCACTTACAGAGGCGCATCGCTTTATACGAATCGATGACAATGACTTCCTCAGCGAGGAGACTTTTGAGGCATGGTATGGATCGCATTATATAGTCTAATCTTTAATGGGAACGTTTATTCACATTCATTTTCACATTACAGTTGCGGCATCTCTCGTATTTGGGTATCCCCTTTACATCGTCGTCGAGGTATAGCAAGCCAATTGCTACGAGCTGTGCAATTTCATACAACCTTGGGCACAGAGATATCACGGGATCGTATAGCCTTTAGTGCTCCAACTGAAGAGGGACGAGCTTTAGCGCGCCGCTTCACACAGAATGATAATTTTTTGACCTATAACCAGTAAGGATCAATATTTGAATGTGCTTATGTTATCGGCTATTGACCAGATACAAAATTGAATTGGAGGATAATCATTATAATAAATGCATATTATTTTTAAGAAGTTATTGTAATTAAGTTGAAAGTCGTGAAGTTGTTAAATTAAAAAATGCTCAGGTATTTTTATAAAGCACACTTGAGAGAAATTGTTATTATCACTACTACTACTATTGAGCCAATAAGTCACACAAGAGCTCCGAAGCGATGTCCTGTGGAATTTCCGAATTTTAAATTATAAGCTGAGTTTATTATTATTTTATTTTTAAAATTCATTACAAACCTGCTTTAAGCCAAACATTGATTGCAGAAGGAGGCGTGGCAGACCCCACGATCAGGACGAGTAGCCGAGTCGATTGAGCCATGCCCGGCTGTCTGTATGTCTCTAATTCGAATAACGACATAAATTTGTCCATGTAAACGGTGCGCTACAGTGATATTACTCTTTTAAAATTCGTGTAAAATTGCTTGTTTGATGGGGTTTCGCATACTTTTGCGGTCGATTTTGATTGACTTCATAATAGATCGATAGATGGAAGAGCTTCTACATGCGTACATATCGATATTTGTACAGTGATGCAATGGGAAAATCGATAATTTGTCTTATTTATGAGCCAGGCTTTGGGCGTTGTTTTCGTTGTATGCAGTGAATTAACGAGTTAATACTATATTGAAAAAAAAACGCATATGATATGCTCAAAATCTGAATTAAAGAGTTTTCAATTGGAATCGCAGTTACTCCCTATTGAGCGCAAATGGTAAGTGCATGAAATTAATCCAATTTTCATGTTGCTATACATTGCGTAGCAACGTAGCCGCTGACGACGCCACGCCCAACGTGTGTCTCACTAGACCGATAGCCCTAACTAGAATTGGGGTTGCAAGAGCGAACTTCGTCAGCAGTAGCATTTTTCATGGATTTCCTTTCTTTTGCAGACAATACTGTGTTTTGATTGTGTGCAGCAAAAGAACAGCAAGTGGCTAAGTTGGGCTAATTGAAAGCCCCATTTAATTAACCATATAATTAAAAAAAAAAGGTTCGACGCTGTGGGACTATGTCCACAATCGTAGACGAACGCAAAGCGTACATAAATAATCCTTACTTTACTGGACACATATACGGCAGTTTTAAGCCGTTTTATGTGACTATTGGCATTTGCTCTGTTATACTTGGTTCGATAATCATATTAAATATTATCCTGGGCTGTTGCTCCAAGCACCGCAAGTACTGGCAGGACAGGCACACAGGCAATCGCTGGTTAGTTTCTATTTGGTCTTCAACGCCTCACAAGCAATCACCGTTGGACTTTACCGAGCTTAAAGACGCATCCTATTTCGATCGTTTCTATGTAAGTTGATGAACCTGTTCCAGTTATAATGCGAAACTAATACATTTCTATTCAACCTGTAGCCTACCACACACCAGCAAGTGTTCCCTGACGACGTTGTCGTATCCGTTGACGATTTAGAGCCCGTGCATCAGCCACATTCGCAACATCAACGCCCACCACGTCCAGAGGGTCGTACATTACACCAGCAGCGCCAACGAGAAGAGTACGTGGAGCTCCAGAAGCGCGAAAGCGATATCTAAATCATGGCTCTATACATTTTATATCCCGCCGTTGCTGCACTGGCACTATTCGTTATAGGCGTTATCATCATCATGCTTCGTTTCGGCCCGCGTCTATGCGGGCTTAGACACCATGCTCTGCCCGACAACGATGACATGCGCGAGAAAACGTACGAGCATGAGATTAGCTATGCCTAATCTCTCTTTCGCCATTTCGAAATAATTTTCTAATATCAATGCAACGAATTGCGTTTTTTATATACGTCCACTTTTACTAACCATAGTTTTTATAAGTTGAAACTTAGACAGCTACTAACTCTAACTAACTACTCACTGACTATATAATCCACTATAATCCATATGTCTGCTTGAGTCCTTGTATTAATGCATACAGTACAAAGTGCCTACCACATTTTATTACCATTGTCCATCAGCAACAATCATATCATTCCTTCAGAGAAGTAAGTGAATTCGTGCCTTTAATAGCAATCGAAGCTCATTATGAAATATTTGCCGTCCAAAAGTCTTCTAGTAATATAAGATTGAACTGTAATTAATGCCTACCCTTTTGGTAACATCATAAAACGATTGTTTATGCACAACATACCAGATATGCAAATTTTATACATTTGTATTTATACATTTATACCATTTTGACGAATAAAAAGTACACTTTTTAAAAACTTCAAAAATCCGACTTTATTTTGAAATTTCAATTGAAGTTGGTTAAACTACAGCTGTCTTCAGAACTTAATGTTTACAAACACGAATATAAGAGACGAATACAAGTTAGTTAGAATAACAATTAATTATTACCAAATGTAATTAACAAACGCATTTTGTGCTCGGCAATGCAAACTGTAGAGAGCATCTTGTATTTTTCCTCGGTTGTTAACAAATTCGAGGATCCCGGGCCAGAGCAAAAATCATACGGTGACATCGATGTAAATTTTATAGATTTCAGTAATGACTCGATATATTGTTTTTTCTTTTTTTCATCTAGCTCATTGTTACGTTTCTTTTCGAAATCTTCCTTGTCATCTTCATCTTTACTTTCCGATTCGACTTTTTCTACAATATTTTCATTCTCATCGTTTTTAACAGCACTCTCTTCTCCTTCTTTTGGTTTCACCTCTTCTTCAACTTCTTCCTTCATTCGCTTGGGCGTCATTAAATATTCTTGATCTTTGATCCCTTCAATTGACTTCTCTGGACACTCAACCAAACCATGAATTCTACAGTATCTATCAATGACATCGAATCGCAGCTTATCGGGAACATGTCCAATCAATTCCTCAATAAATTTCAAAAAGATCTCCGAGCTAAGATCAAATACAGCCGCCGTATTGATGTACGCTTCCGGATTGCAATGAAATTTCTGTGGATTGCGATGAAAATAATGTGTCGATAATATGAATGTAATTTCGTATTTACCATTTGAATATTATTGATTAACTGATCATCCTCAATCTGATGCGCATAGTCATATAGATCAACTACAATATCTGCGTCCATGCCATTCGTCAAACGGCGCTTGATCACATTTAAACAATTTTGGGTCATAAAGGACACCATAAATTTCTTGCTCAGATAAATAAGTGTTTGCAGTGTTTGTAGATCGTATTTGTCCAATCGACCGTTATCGTGCCAATACAAATATTCAATAAACTTTTTAAAATCCGGCCCCGAGACATCGTCGAGTACAATATTATCCGGTATCTTTGACTCCTCGAAATCACCCTCAAACATGCGTTCGAATACAGGAGAAGACCTAAATGCATTATGATCGTTTACAAGAAACTTACTTAAATTTGTATTAACTTACGTCATTAGTACAAATTTATGGCATTTTAAAACGATTTTTTTGCCATAATCATCATAGACCACAAAGCTACAATCCGACAGGTGTCCTGTGCTAAGCAAATGCTCCATACGATCTCGTGGTCTGGAATTAGCAACAACATTAACATCTGTTTACATATTCATGTGTATGTATTAGTTATTGCAAGAAATCGTTATATTCAATCTGATAATTATTATGAGCAAATTGATACTGTGTATACACTATGCACATCTACACATATCCATTATATTCCAATCGAAAATGCCATCACGCTACTGATCTTTGTTTTCGATATTTGATCTGTGCATATTGTCATTTCTCTGGGACTTACCTGAGGTCTTGCCAGTTTGGGCCTGGGTTTTGCATTTTAAAATAATTTAGAAGCAGCCTGAAGGCAATTGAATAAAAAACAATGAACAACAGCTATTTGCGCTTAAAAATGTGGCGGCGTCTATTTGGGGTAATGTTTAAGTGTTGCAAAACGTCGAAAAGTACAGCGATGATTTGTAGCTGCAATACGGTCACTCAGTAATGACAGCTGTTTACGTTTGCCGCTATCGAATTTATATTAAATTAGGAACTCAGCTGCCGTTATCAAAATGATTTTACTAATATTTTTACTTAACATTCTGATCGATATCAGCCTACTGCCGTTTGTCCAGCCAACCATAATTGAATGCCCCACGCACAGTGTTACCAAAGTGCGATCCGCCCTGGAATCAGCTAGCGAGGTCTCGCTACTGTTTTACTACGTGTCGTGGTCGAGCGATGCCAGACAAGCGCGTCTGGTGTACGACGGTGTGGCCCACTACTACAACGATTATGCTGCCTTTGGTGCTGTCGATTGCTGGCATATGCAGTGCAATTGCAGCCGCACGTATCGACAGATTCCAGGTATGGCTGTCAACGGCGGTTATCCGGACAAGTGGCCCACTCTAATGGTGAGCTATGGAGGGCAGCTGAAGCTTCAGTATCATGGTGCCTGGCATTTCGAAGACCTGACAAGGTTCATGAATAATATCATACAACCCGTTGATCGAGTACATAATACATCAGAGCTTAGCATACTGAGGAAAATATCGGATGCCGTTGTTTTGGCACTGCTGAACTCTCCCAACGATTTTGTCTATAAGCGCTTCGTGGCAACCGCTATACACTGGCTGGAATATGATCCAGAGCGTAATGTGCGTTTCGCAATTGCGTTTGGAGTTAGCGCTAAGCATATGCTTAAATTGGAACAGGTTTCCCTGCCGCAACTTGTCGTCATTGATGGTCGCCACGCCCTGCACACCTATAACGAGTCGGTTAGCTGGAGACCCATCGATATCTTGAAATGGATACGCCCCAAAGTAAATCCATTAATGGCAGCTGGCTATGGAACTCCAGCCAAGATAGCGTTAAAAGCCCGACACATGCCTGTTCTTGCTTTGGCTATGAACCTTCATAAACATCATCAATCAGCCGGGCCACTGGTCCCGAGTGAGGATCCATTCCATAAAGAGAACATTGATTGTGAACAGTATTGGTTGCAAGATACACCTAATACTTCGGAAATGCGCAAGTGGGCAGCGCTTCAAATGCCACGAGAATTATACAGTCCTCCCAAGCAACTGGCGAGATATTGTTATCCAGCTATAGATCTGAATAGTGGTACTCTGGCGAATTACTACCGCGTCAACGGATACCTGAACTACCTTTGGTCACAGCACCAGCACGAGTGGCATTTAGAGGCAGAGGCACGTCAGCTATTGACACTGCATTCACGTTATAATTGCCTGGGCCACACGCATGCGCAACAGGGCATGCCCGCAGTCAAGATTGGTATATCCAAACTAGTTAACAAATTTGGCCAGCAAATTTGGCAACAATCTGCTGATCATGGCTTTAAAAATCGCTCCCTAGCAGTTGTGCTTTTCGATGGAACCAAATACAGAGATTATCTGGAAAATCTAGGCATAGATCAGTATTACCATCAGCCTCCACACAACGGCAGTCATAAGAGAGACGCGTCATCGACGCAAGTGTTCATCGTAGATGCAGCATCGGAGGCTTTGTACGTTATGCCACAGCATCAGCCCTTCTCCTACCTCACATTAAAGGACTTCATTAGGCAGTTCTATGCCAAACAATTGCCACGCGTTCAAAAGAACTCGCTGGTTACTCACCACAAGCAGCCGTCGGACACATTCCTCATACAGACGTATAATCAACATCTGCTGCTGCAGGCACTGCAACGTTCCAATACCACCAATGTTGTGTTCATGCATAGACGGGATTGTGCCCTTTCCGCGGTGCTGTCCCAAGTTCTGATGCAGGTAGCGTTATTACTGCGTAATCCCAATATTAATTTTATACGTTTTGACGCTCAGGCAAATGATTTGCCCTGGGAACTTTCCATGCCAACAAGTCCAGCTTTGATCGTGTTTCCGGAGGGTCGACCAGCAGAATCTGTAGTCTTTCCCATGGATGTTCGCGTGGATACGGCCAACATTATGTCATTTATACTGGCTCAGCTGGAGCCAGAGCTACAACTGCGTGTAGTATTAGCCAGTTGTCGACGGCGTATGCGGCATGCGCGTAGTTGCTTGGATTTTGCGGGAAAACTGGTGCTGCAGCATGTTAGCCAATATCTGAGATATTGGGAGATCTACGTTAAGGAGCGTGATGAAATACTAGCGCACCTGAAGCAGTTTCATGAGCTGCACTTGACCATCGAGAGCAGCATAAAGTTATAGTTGCAAACGAAAAGTAAAAATTGAATCTACAGTTTAAATGAGCATGTAAATACTTTTGGGGTATTCGTCTTTTACTATGAACTCAACTATTTAATAGTGCACATAGTTTTAAGTAAAATCTAGTTCAACTCTATAAAGAAAATCCGAAATTTAGACCATAAGTAAATGACCATGATATGGCAATTCCTCTTGTTGTTTGTTAATGTATCGGAATTACAGTTGAAATGGATTTTTCTATTATGGATCTCGCAAATATACTTACAAACAATTTATAAAAAAAAATAATAATAAAATTAAAAATTTGTATGCGCTTTATTTTATAATAAATATTATAATGTAATAAAAAGAATTGTATCCGATTTTGTTCACAATTTGTTTGTCTAATTTGAATTCAAATTTGATGAGTATTGGAGTTTGGTCACATTGTAAATAGTGCAGAGGTGCATTAGGGTGACCATCGCAACATAGCTCGCTGTTCGCATAGACCAGCTGTTCACAAAATATTGAAAACTACTCAAAGCAACTTAAAATTTAAGAAGTCTACTGAATTATGTCGCGTAAATCGGCGAAACTCGAAGGTTCTGGTAAAGTGAGCCTTATAGATCAAAATACGTATATAAATTTAAAAGATGATAATCGTACTATCATACCCAAAATACCACGCAGTGCCAAATACAGAAACAAACATAAACAGCAGCGGCAATGCACTTTGTTTGATTTTGTTGTTGTCTCGCGAAGCAAACAAAAACAATCAAATAAACAAAGAAAGACTCGCACGCACTTGCATATATCCAGAACCTTGAGAACAAATATAGTTAAGCGTAAAGGAAAAATACGTTTGAATCCAAAACAGCGTCTAACTCGCCTAAAGCGTCTCATAAGAGGCACCCGAAAATGCAAGCTACAAAACGCCGAACTAAAGAAATCCGCACAGGATCATATAGATGAGTTGCATTTAGTGAATTCTGAGCAGCTGCAGAACTTGACTTTGAATGAGGTGCACATAGGGAAGCCAGAATTAAACTCAACTCATGATTTGTCTCTGAGTGAGGCAAACCAGACTCCACATACAATACATTCCCGACGCTTTAGAAGGTGAATATTCCGTTCCATTATTGTAACCTCCCCTATTGGCTTATTCGTAGAGTATCCTAGCTAATATAAATTTATTTTCACAGCTATTGTGATAACTGCACAACTATACGCCTGAAGGAATTATCAAAGGGTTTGCTGTCCGATTTGAAGAGGTTTCAAACTCGCGCCTATACCCACAACGAAATCAAAGCCCGTGCTCATCCCCGGCTGGTGGTGGGCTTCCGTGAGGCGCTCTCGAAGCTGCGTATAAACAAAGTCAAGCTATTACTTCTGGCACCGGACTGTGAGGCATGCTCGGTTGAAGGTAGGTGTACATTTTGTACCCCTACTCACATTCATAGTTTCACTGTCTCTTTAGGTGGCCTGGATGACACAATAGCTGAGCTGAAGACTAGCTGCCAGCAGCAAAATGTGCCTTACTGCTTCTCGCTGATGCGCAGGGAACTCGCCTATGTACTGCATAAACGAGCTCAGATCTCCTGTGTGGCGATTTTGGATTATGATGGTGCCCATGAGACGTTTAAGCAGTTGCTACAGGAGCTGGAGCTAGCACGTAAACAGTACAAGGATTTGATTGCAACGTGAGACTTTATTTTATGGATGTAATACCAATCGAATGTTAAAATATTTCAAGTGCAGCAGCAAGTGCCAGGAAATGCGTACAAACAAAAAATATATATTATTATAAGTTTAGTAGTGCGGTGTCATCATTGTGGTGGTCACCAGATCGAAGAATGAGGAGCTCTCATTGCCCATTTCGGTGACAGCGCCCACAGCACCAGCTGTTTCATTGAAGCTACTAAACGATTGTATAGCCTCCTTGGCCTGCTGTGCAGCCAAATTGAATTGAATCAGTATGATCAAATAGCTGGTGATGCCTCCACTGACACCGTACAGCGTTTCCATGTCCAGTGTAAAGAAGCCACAGGCTGAAAAATCAACCGAATGATTCAACAGCTTCAGGGACAAATGATTTACAATCTCGTAAAGCAAGTTGTCATCGGCAACCACGCCGCATTTATGAAGACTGATGCCAGTGCGCTTAGAGGCCAGGGAGGTCTTCCAGCTGAGATAGATCAAGTAGATGCACTTGCCAGAGGTGTATACCAGTACGATGACCGTGATAAAGGGATTCTTAGCAGAGCGAAACAATGAGGGTATCGATTGAGTCTGAGTTGCGCAATATAGAAAATACAGTTGAGCCGTAAAGATCAAGAAACCATAGGCCATAAGCGATAGAATCGGATAGCTCCATAGAGCGTTCATAGCCTTGCCAATTTCACAGATTTCATCGTGCACCTGGCATAGATTGTTTAGCTTCTCTTCCACCTTAGTCGCGTTGCTCAATTCACTATTGTGTGCCATATTGATCATTGGAGCTGAGTTCTGCTGAGGCTTCTGGGGCGTTTGTATAGACTCTCCAAAGGAGTTCAGCGAGTGCGCAACTAGGGTGAAGAAAATTAGAGTTATGTCTATAGTACAACAAGCAGCGTTACTCACTTGGTGCAACCTTATTTCTGCTGCCAGATCCCTTCATCGAGCCCATGTCCATGCCACCCAACTCCTTATACAAATACTCCAAATTGCTATCATACTGCGGCGGCTGGGATTCCGTGCTCTCCGCCGTGCGATTGCCAAGGGCAGCTGTATTATTATCACCAGTGAGCCACAGCTTGAACTTCTCGTGCTCGCGGACTAGCTCCTCCAATGCAGCATTAATTGCCTCAAAACGTGCCTTGAGTGCAAACAGTGAAGCAGCAAACCAAATTTTATCCAAGGTATTTATGAACGTTGGCACCGCCGACGCCAGCCACAGCACCGCTAACCACTCTGTATAATCCACCAGCTTGATGTATGTGGCCAGCAAAATGGCAATCTCAAAGAGAACTGCCATTACGAGCATGACACGAATCCGTTTAGCTATGCAGCTATTATCTATCAGGCACTCCTCCTTGTATAGACGCTCGTCGACCAAACGGATACGCTCGTAAAGCTCACCAAGTTTACTCTGATTAAAGAGCGCCGTCAGCTGATCCGTGGCCATCATAATGAGGCCAATGTAGGTCAGAAACAGGCCAATAACAAATGTTAAAGTGCCTGCAAGAATTGGTTTAAAGTAATGGAAGTTTCATTGGATACTTGGAACTTACTTTGGGATGCCTTTAGACTGCGATCCTCATCGCCAAAGACGTAAATGAGCATGTTATACACCACCACATAGGCGCCCAGCATGCCCAGCATATAGATCATGCCAGAACGTGACCTTTCCAGCAAATTCTTTCGTCGGAACGTGTCCAAATCCTGCGGCAACACGCCCATTATTTTCGATATGAAAAATAGCTGCTGAAATTGCAGCAGCAACGGCTGCACCATCGGCGTTGGTTGGGACATGATGCGTGTTGTGGTCCAACTAAATTCGAATCGGCAAATAAATGAAACATTGCAGCTAGCTATAGCTATAGTTCCAACCAGTTAAAGCACTTAGCCTAATTAAAGTGGTTGGTAGGTCTGATTAAATGCTTGCTCTAATCGATATAATCAACATGAGCCATCTTTAGTAATTGACTTGGCTGAGCTTAGTAATGCATAGATGCATGGATGTGAAGAGGAATTCGTGTTTATTGAATCATATTCAATAAATAAATAACAATAAATATAATTAAATATAAACCCAAAGTATAGATATTACAACATAAACCCTTATGATATATGTATATAAACTATAAATATATTTTCATTGGCATACTGCCATGTGTGATGTATGTGTGTGTGGATGGGAAGAGGGTGTTTAATTAAATACATTCGAATACATCTCAGCTGTATTAGGTTGTTGATAGGAGGATTTATTTTAATATTTTGATTTCTTGTTTGCTGTCGGTTTAGGATTTGCATGATTTTTCATGAATACCAAAATTACTTTCATTTTAGTTTTATAAATTTGTGTAAGATTGTTAATGATAGCCAAAACTGTAATATGGCTATTGCTTTTGAAATTTATAATTATCCGCAAACATTCACATTGTAGAATGTGTCACTGGCCATGATTTTTGTTCCTCTTTCCTACTTCCTCTTGCGACGATCGGCTTGCTTCTGCTCCTCCTGAAATAAAGGTGAAAATATAAAAAAGTGTTCAATATATATATACATATATACAATTCAAGGTTCTAAATATAATTTCACAAATCGCGAGCTTAATCGAAACTATAAGAAATAGTGATATGAACATTCGTAAATCTGGAAATAAATATACTTCATACAAATTGTAAGAACAAGCAAGCCTACTATGAGATAGATGTAGGACTCTAAAAAAAAAATGTAAATATCCTGCCCACATTTGTGAAAGTATACTTATTGCCATTGATGTACGAACACAGTGATATGCAAAACTGTAACGGCATACCGTTTGATCTAAATCAATGCATTAATTAAGAATGAGATTTGCTAAAATTGAATGGTTCAATGGTATTCAGTGCATGCTTGATTATTTAAACCATGAAGCTCTTGAGCTGTAAAACAGATCAACAATCAACAATGTAAACGACGCCTAACAGATAGAGCACTAAATAAACAATATAAATGGATTGTAAACACACCTTCTGCGTTAGAATAATTAACAAGCGACGGAACATGCTCAAAATGTCAAAGAACAGATCCAGGGCATGCTGTACCACGTCGCGATTGCCCAAGCGGCACTTCTCCACGATATTCTGTGTATCGTACACAATGAAAGCAGCCATCACAAAGACGCCAACGTACAATTGAGTCTAAAATAAATACAGATAGCCATAAGATAACGAAAGATTGTTGTAGTTAAAGACATTAGTCATTACTTACAATTTGCACAAAGTAGGACTTGAAAAGCATATTGAATAGACCGAGCAATGCCATGCAGTTTATAACGCTAACTAGCATACCGCCCAGGTATAGATACTTGCCCTGTTCGGCAAGCAGAGCTGCAAGTGATAATGAACCGAATGTGATGAAGGTTCCGGTGAGTGCAGTCAGTATAATAGCCGGATTCAGGCTACATATATAGCCTAGTAGCGGACCCAAAGTCTGGCCAGAGCAGAACCCGAAGCCATACAGCATGCTTAACCGCGTATAATAGTTCTTGCCATCGTCTTTATAGAAATGCAATCCCAGAACCAGCAACAATGAAGCCACGGCTGCCATTATACCCAAATCAAAGAATCCACGCATCTGCAACAGAGATCCAGTTGCTGTGGCAGCAGTGGTGCTCGCCAGCACCATATACACCTTGCACAGGTGCTGACGAACGTACGGCTCACTGAGAAGGTACAACAATTGGAATTGGGCATTAGTCAAAATACATACATATACTATATATATATCTATATGGATATCAATTCAAGGACTATTGATTTAGCGGGACCAACTGTTGATGTGGCTCAATAACAAATCAACACGTCAGCCCCGCAATGACGCAAGGCTTTTCGGATGGGCGTGCGGTCAACCAAGGTGTTTTGCAGGTGACGCTCATTTGAATAGTCTCACTTGACTTTTGTACCAGGTGTAAAAGCATTAAATTTTTGTAAAATTGATATGAGTATAGTACTTACTAGCGCTGGCCTAGGCCGTGCATGAAACGTTCGAAACGTTGGTTAATATTTTGCGCTGTTTCAGCCATATTGATAAACGATTGGTTTTTTTTTTTTTTTGGTTTTTTTTTTTTACTTCTTGACTAGCTTTTTAATAAATGTATTTATCAAACGGAGGAGCAGCAAATGTGAACTGTAGCTAATTTTTTCTTTTTAATCAGACTGATTGCCTTTACGTCGTCTACTACGTAGTTCTTTCTGTCTTTGTATTTCACCTATCTTTATGTATATTGCACAGTAGTGTTGGAAAACGTTTATCGAAGCTTCCAGATGATGGGATGACCATTTGAGACCAATCTGGTCACTCTTTGAATAATAAAGTAATGATTGACTTGATGAAATGGCATTTGATTTAAATTTATTTAGTATAATACTAAGTAATGTAATTTACTTATGCGAATAATATATTTATAAGATCTGCATTCAGTTTATGCTTCAATTTGGCATTATGACATAGTTAACAATTTTACGCGCTGGTCACACCTTAATTCAGCGCGCAATAATTTAAAAAGAAATTAGTGATTACAATATAATACAATAAATTGTATATATTTCAGACAAAATTTAATATAAACTATCAGTGCATTGAAATATATACGTATGTTGTTATAATGGCTTTACTAATAATGAAATCTTATAAAATTACAGATTTGCATTTTATTTCAACTTTTGCGCCAAATACATTCAACAGATTGCATTCAATCTAATTCGAATGTGTGTATATTTTTAAACAATAATCAAAAGTATAAATATTAATAGAGATGACGAATGGTCTTAAATATGAATGACATAAATGCAATTATCTAATTGTTTTTGTTATTATTTTAAGAACAAAGAAACGGCGCTCTTATAAAATAGATTTCTATGTTTATATATAAGTATAAAAAAACTTTACCTGTATAATTCACGAATAACAGTTTGAACTATTTGTATATTCATTTACTATCAAAATCACAGTTTCTTCATTTATGTAGGAAAAAATTTTGGTATGTATTAAGTATTAAGTAATAGCCGGCGATCAAGCTCATATTTTTTTTTCGTGTTAGATCACGGCCGAAATAGTTACATGTACTAGATGTCGAAAAACTATGATTTACACATATATTCGTTTGTTGTAGTTGTTGTTGGATTAGTGTTGTTGCATTCATTAAGCTGAATATAATTTACAAATGTTTGCGTACATAGTACAAAAATAAACAATAAAGATAAAGAGATTTAAATTAAATCAAATTTAAATGTTACATAGCAACTACATGTAAGCTTGATGATAAAATACTACTAGATAAATGCGGTTAAGACTCATTTAGTTTTAGATGTAGGTATAGTAGTAGTAGTAGTAGTAGTTATTAAGTCTAATTTATCGTCTCAGTCAATCCAAATACTCATTCACACTGACTTTATTTACATACATGAAAATGTTGTCACTTTAGTTCTATACGTATGCTTACTACCTATCCATTCAACAAGATCAGTCGATCATTTGTTTAAACTATAATCACACTCACACACGCGCACACGCGCGCATTATAGCTGACTTAAGTGTACAATAAATAAAATCAAAACTTTAAATAAAGACATGAAGAAAGAGATTTACAAAAAAGAAATATCATTGAGTACAGTTGCGCTTATTACGAATCTGTTTCTTGCCTCATTTTTGTTTTTGGCAAAAACATTCGAAATTGCAATAAGTTGCAAGTGTTGTTATAACAATTATTAATTAGAATAAATGCATTGTAGCAGTTGTACAATTTAAATATATAAATTCGTAAACTATAGTTTTTCTTGGTTTTTTTATATGATACAAAAAGACACGCAATACAAGACAGTTTGAGTATTTTTTTCTCGTACAATATTATTGTTTTTTCTTTTTTTTTTTTTTAGGTTTTCATATTTAAATATGTTTTTATTTAGATAAACCGAAATATTAAATTACAATAATATTGAAATTCTGCGGAGAAGTCGGCGATGCTGTTGATCGATGCGTATATTTTGTGTTTTGTATTGTGTATTCCGTGTGCTATCTGTGACTGTTGTCCTTTTGCGTCTATATCCCCCGTTGACGTCTTATTCAGCAGGGCTGCATTGAGTTGAGTGTATTGTAGATTCATGTTAATTTCATTTCATTTAATGCGGGCATGGCAGTCCATTTTGTGATTGTGTATATTGCAGTCGATCGGTGATGCGGCTTGTCAACATTTCGGCTTAATTTAGTAGTTCTAGATGAAACTATGTTATGCCATATTTATATCCTACGTATTGGTAATGTTAGATACAAATCAAAATTTGTTAAACATGATGCTGGTTCAGTATGCTGCATTGTTACGTGTTAATAAGTGTTTAGAAGGTGGTGTGTATGTGGGTGTTCTTGTGTCTGTCCCTCTGTATGTGTGTGTGTGTGTGTATATTCATGTGTTTATGGTTGGATTTGTAACTTCTGCTATTCTTCGACAAGCAATCAATGCCTCGAACGGTGCTCCTCACGCCTATCCCGATCACGTTCACGCTCACGTTCACGATCGCGATCCCGGTCACGCCGCTCTCGATCCGATGAACGGTAGCGTTCACGCTCCTCGTAGTAGCGCTTGGACGATGGTGCTTCTGCTGCTTCTGCAACAACGGCTTCTGGTGATTTACGTGGTCGCGTCGAGCGGCTGCTGCTGTATCAAACAATGTACATGTTTATTAACTGAATTTAAGTGCACAATCAAACGTAATTACCTGTCATCTCTGTAGTGATCCTGTGCCTGACGTTCACGCTCACGACTGCGCGAACGTTCCCGATAGCTGTTCAAATACATAACATGGTTAATATACTGCTGTCCAACATTGTTATTTGTAAACTTACCCTCCATCACGCTCACGCTCGCGATCACGATCACGTTCCCGTTCACGAGATCGCTCACGGTAACGCGATGTTGATCGTTCACGCCGCTGACGACTGCGATGCGAACGATCCCGTGAACGCGAACGTTCCCGACGATTATAACTCTTTGCTTCAATGCCATGCAGTGTGTCCTGCAGCGAACTGATCAATATCTTACAGCGCTCATCGTGCGCCACCTTAGACTGCTTAATTAGCGAAATGGCTGTGACCAGCGTCTCAATAGCGCTGGAATACTCGCCTGCCGCAGCATCTGAAACAGCTCTGCAAAAGCAACCATATTACTAAATGTAAGTGGTTTACGCAGTGTGGTTAACTTACCTGGCAATGGCCGAACTGCTGACTGTACGATTTCTGCTCATGACTTCCTCGAATTCAACTTCGGTTAGCTGAGGACCCATTTGTGGGTCGGGGAATGAACCCGGCGGTTTGCCTTGTGGAGGTCCTGGCCACGGATTACGTGGGCCGCCCTGTTGTGCAAAGTGTGGCGGCGGTCCGTGTTGCGGTGGCATATTCATGCCTGGCTGTGGGCCCGGTTGGCCATGTGGTGGACCACCCATGCCTGGATGTGGCGGTGGACCGCCTTGTTGATTAAAGAATGCTGGATTCACATGCGGAGCTGGTGCGCCATGCGGTCCACCCGAACCGGGCGGCGGGCCGGGACCCATTTGCGGACGTGGTGGTCCCTGCATATGAGGTGGACCTTGTGGTCCTTGTGGCGGAAAACCGCCATGCATAGGCGGTCGACGCCAGTCAGGACCTGGACCCGGACCACGCACTGGCATACCCATTGGACCTTGGAACTGCAAAAAGAAAGCGCAAAGAAAAATCTTTAGTGTCTGGCTACAATGATATCAAAGGGTTAACTGGAACAGTTGAGGATGCATGTTAACAACGCACGAATACATTTTGGTAATATACTGTGCGTGTCTGTGTCTGTGAGTGTGTGAATGTCCATGTATATGGAGTGGATGGTAGTTACATTCATGTGCAGTTATTTAAATGTTCTGAATACAATTAATGCGACCTTCTAATGCCGCTCACTTAGTTAACTTAAGATTTGTTAGTTTGGTTTCAGTTTCAGTTGCAATTGCATTTTGACTACTGTATTATATATAATGTAATTAGATAAATTAAAATCATAACAGTATACTGGAGGATATATCTTGGTATTCTGATAGTTTGCTATTTTGTTTTGTTTTGTTTGGTTAGGAATTTGTTACCATTGGTGGACGTTGCAGTGGTCCATTTGGTGGGCCCGGTCTCGGACCGCCAGGCCGCTGGCTCGGCCATTGACCTTGCGATGGCGGATACCTGGGCGGCGGCTGTTGATTGGCCATGGGTCCGCCGCCTTGTTGATGCAGCGGTGGCTAATAAATTACGTATTTTATTATTGTAGAGTAGTAGAAGTAGTAGTAGTAGTTGTAGTTGTTGTTGTTGTTGTTGTTGTGGGTAGAAGTGTGCGTAAGCGTTGTCATAAAACACATGGAATAGAATATAAATGTAAAGCGTAATACATAAACATCATTTAGATCATAATCGTATATATAGATTTACATACATATTAGAGGTACATGTAGATCGTAATCGTAACAAATGCAGTACATTTACAAAATCATAATTCATATATGTATGTTTTACCCTAAATATTACTATCGAAATTTGTATACAATTTGTTGATAATAATAATGCACTTATGCCTAAAACAAAAGAATCGATACAAAATGTTTTTGTTTTATTGTTTACAACAAAAGCTCAAGAAATTTTATGCAAAGAAAAAAAAAAACATTGCTCTGAAATTTTGTAATTTATATCGAAATGTAAAACTCTACTTAAAAGTTAGACAAATTCACAAAGTTTTTGTTTTCTACACATATTTACTACAGCTTCATTTTTAGTTTAGTCTGTACTTAATTGTTATAAAAAATTTATTAACAGAATAGAGTAGAAATTATAAAGGTAGTAAAAGTAGTAGTGGGTTCATATAAAATAAATACAATTTGTACAATTCACTCTTGTGAACGATCATGTAAAATTAAGTAATATGTTTACATATCCAAATCATATAAATGTAGTAAATATGCGATCAAATTTTTCCTTTTTACAACAAAAACAAAAAAAATAATATAAATAAAAAATTTTGCATTCAGAACAGAATTTGAATGAGGAAAGAGTTAAATAATAAATGTGAATGGCGTCATTGTTAATAAGGGCTGGGCGAGCCAAACAATCCAAATAAAACAAACTCAAGAAATTGTTATTACGCTCGCTAAACTAACGGGCAATCAAAAATCAAAAGTTACAACTTAGGAGTATATATCATAGAATGAATTCAATAATAACCAATTGAAATAAAAATTGCAAATAGCTCACCTGCATGCGTGGTGGTCCAGAGTTTGGTCCAACCTGCGGCACTTGCGACATATGAGGCCGGTATTGACCCGGCGGCATATTGGGATTCATGCGTGGTGCATGCCCTGGGGGCACACCCTGAGGCACACCTGGATGCGGCGGCATCGGTCCACCCATGCTGGGTGGTGCTGGTCCACGTGGTGGACCATTTTGCTGAGGCGGCGGCACTGGACGTGTTTTTTGCAGGCTTTCGAACTGCGTTAGAGCTTGCTTGCTTGGATAGGTGACAACCACCGTTTGACCGTGCAGCTCCTTTTTCGGTAGTTGATCGAGTACAACGCGCAGGCTTGTTTCTGAGCCGAGCGATATAACGCTGAAGCCTTTCGATTGACCATTTGCACGATTTTCAAAGAATTTCACCTCTTGCAAATCGGTCACACCAATGTCACGTAAAGCATTGAAAATATCCTGATCGGTGGTCCACCAAGTCAGATTACCAACATATAATTGATAGCGTCTATTCATTGATGGAGCCTGGCTACCACTACCCTGGTGGTATACTCCGTTTGGTCCTACGCCGCCCGACGAACCGTCCACAGATCCAGGTCCGGAGGTGTTATCGCCTGTGGGTGTTCCACCGCCAACACCGCCGCCTGCAGCTGTTGGTTCAGTGGGACCGCCGATATCATCGTACAAATCGACACCGTCACCACCAAATTCATCCTTTGGCAAATAAAAAAAATGCAAATGTAAATAAGTTTCACTTTCATTGATATCGATCATTTTTCAAATATCAAC
>JBANCZ010001473.1:0-21421 GCA_037040025.1 Sphaerogastrella javana | reverse complement strand
TCTCTCTCTCTCTCTCTCTCTCTCTCTCTCTCTCTCTCTCTCTCTCTCTCTTTCCCTCTCTCTACCTGTGGTCTTTGCTGTGTCGCTTTTAAGTGTGTGTCGCTTTGTTGTTATTTCTTTCACAATGTTTGCTGTGTGGCCTGTGCTTCATTGGAGACCCCCAAAAAAAAGTAGATACATATATGCATATGGATATACATATATAATGAATTCTTTGGATACATTTATTGTTATTGTTGTTATGATTGTTGTTATGGTTGTTGTCAACTTGTTAGCTGCATTGTTGCCTTTGGCTTGATGAGTTTTTTAAACACTCGATTATCGAGAATTCTGTGCATTTTTTCATAGATTCAGTTTCATATTTATGCATTGCATTGATGACAGCGGCGACTGCAATTGATGATGTTGTTTGATAGATTTTAAGCGACTGCATCTACTAACTAAAAATTAGGAATGGCATAATTAATCATACGATGTACAAGAATCGATTATTTTCATTAATCGAATCGAAAAAAGTATAATGAAATGCATAGTAATCGCAAGCCTAAAATTAATCATATGATTATATAATCGATTAATCGATTTCTTTTGCCATCCATATTTAGAGTAAAAATATGGAAAAAAAATTAATATATGTTTTTTTAATTCTTAGTTTTTTATGTTGCTATATTCTTTGATTATATGAAGCCCAAATTGGTTTATAGTATATCTATAATAATTTGAGCTGGATTGTTGGCAGAATATTTATACTAGACTATTCAATATTTCATTTATGTACTATGTATTTATAAATAATAAAAAATTTAGATTTTTATATAATATGTATATAATTCCATAGACATAACTTTTAGCTTTGTTTTTTCTGTTTGTATGAACAACAATTGTAGATGAGAATAGAGTCAGGCGTTATATTTGCACTTGTTAGATTTATCACCTTGTAAAGGCGTTAATACCGTGTGTTAAATAATCATTTGGCGCGTGATTTTAAATGATTTGAGAAAACAATGTACACAGTTCAACAAGTACATAATACTAGTACATAAAATGTAAAGTTTTAGGGTTTTTTTTTTGTTAGTTTATAAACATTTAAAAATGAATTTGTATGTATATAAAAAATATGTTTTAATTCACATGTAAAGTGAATTTAAACTGCGTTAATTGTTAACTAAATGCCGGTTTGAAATCATTTATTTGATGCTTAAAACAAGCACAGAAAACTCAACTCTAAAACACACCGGAATTTAGTTCGAAATGTGAGCTTGTTTTGAACAGATTTCGGCTGCTGCTGCTCTAAATGATGCGTATCATGTTAATGACGTTGCCATTTAGACACACACAGAGATACAGACAGACGAACGGACAGACAGACAGCAGCCACAGGCACACATGCAAAACGAGAAACAAGTTGCATGCCAAAAAGGTAAAGATAAATATGTTGCCCCAAACTGTGAAAAACTGAAAGAGAGAGAGAGAGAAACAGAGAGGCTAGGTTTCAAGCAACTTCCGACAGTGGTTTCTAGGTGGTTGTTGGTGGTTGTGGTTTCGTTTGTGTGCCCCAGCTAATGTTGCTTGATCTAGTGTGTAGTGTTTGTAGTGTGTGTTGATTTTTGGCAGCACTGTAGCGGCAGCGTGACTTGACACATTCTTTCATACACTTTGGAGTTGGCTATGAGTCATTGTGTTTTGCCTATTGATTAATTATACATAAAAAAATTACAACAACGTAAAAAAAAGACGTTGAGTTCATATGTAGCGGCAATCATTTGGCTTTGGCTTTGGCCATTGCCATTGCCATTGGTTAGTATATATGTTATATGGTAGTAGGTATAGTAATGTCAGCAGTTATTGTCAGGCCGTTAACATCAGTTGGCACTTTTCCCATGGCCATTTAATGCATATTTAATGCGCCTTACACTTAGCGTAATACACACACTAACAAACACACACACACACACACATTCATTCGATTCATTCGATTCATTCCACTATTCGAAAGGCTATAGTCACAGCGCTTTACCAATTCACCAAAAACGCTGAAGGCGTTCGGCATTCAATGTTCCACGTTCGATGTTTAACTGCAGCCCAAGTGAAATGCATAAACTAAATTAATTTGATTGGCAGCTCCAACTACCAACTGTTGTTTGTCTTTCCGTCTGTCTGACTGTCTGTTTGTCTGTCTGTCTGTCTTCCTCTCCATCCCTCTGTCTATTTGTTTTTATTGTTTGCTGTAAAGAGCGTGCGAGCGTGAGGCAAATCGAATTGACGCTTCATTCTACAGCTCTCTACTCATTTACAAATGCTTTTTGTGTTTAACCCGCTCTTTGCCACCCCTTTCAATTACATTAAGAAGCGATTTAACCAGCGCAGATGAGTGTAGTTATTCGATTAATACAACAACAACAATAACAACAACAACGATAACAAATGAATTTATACGCATTCAATATGCAAACTTTAGCATAGAAAAACATTTGTATTTCGCTTGTTTATTTATACACATAAATGCAATTTAAGACGACTAATATGCAATTATTTTGATTAAAATATAGTTCATTTAGACAGAAATTTGTTGATATTTTGCCGGAATAGATTCCAAAGAATCGGGGATTATTTGTTCGATTATTTGCTTTGCTTTTGTGTCGAAATAATTTAAATATTTATGCACATATTTTTTGTGTGTTAAAATTTTAAGAGCATTTTATAATTAATTATATCAAATTGATGGAAAGCTTTTATTATTTTTTAAATTCTTGCAAAACAATGCAATTAAATAAAATAACAGAATATTGCAAGTATTTCTATTTAATTATTAGATTATTTATTTATAAGCTCACTCTAAATCTTTTTTGTGTTTTCAAATTGTTTTGTTAAATGCTCAAACAATTTAGTTGTTGTTTTGGCATTTATAAACGATTAAATAGCGTTTAATGAGTGCAGTGTTGACGATAATTAAACACAATGATTAAGCAACAAAAAATACAAACAAATAAAATCCCAAAACTATTCATTGCTTAAATCATATCGAATATACGAATTCAGAAAGTTTTAGTTTTTACTTTTTTTTTTTTTTTATCAATTTGCATCTCGACAATTTAGTGAATGTAATTAGGCTAATCCCATGTCGTTTTGTGTATGAATGAAATTCATGAATAAGTGAATGCATGCATATGAATACATACAAAGTCGCTCACTTACTTACTCGTTGGCTGAATGAGTCAATGCTTTTTTCGAGTGTTGCACTTTTCGCTCTAAATGATCATGTTCATATTGATGTGGCTCAGCGGTGTCATCGACGGTTGTTTTCTACTCAATTTTTTTTTAAAATTTTTTTTGTATATATATTTGCTTGCAATTTGCATGTCTGTTCACCCACTCACCTGGCCTGCATTTGATGGTTTGGCAAAAAATGAAAAATGAAAAACTCTAAACTCATTTCAACAGCACTCGAGACATGAGTTATTTGGCTCGAGTGCTTTTGCTGTAGCCAACCCACCACCCCACCACACCATCCGCCCCACTCCCCAATCGTCTCCCGCTGGTTGCGCTGGCAACGATGCATTTCAAGTGCTCAGCTGAGCGTGGGCGGCAACAGCAATGGGCAGGGCGTGTCAAAGACTACAAATTTTAATTGCAGTGCATGACGTTTGCTGCTGCTACTGCTGCTGCTGCTGCTGCTGCTGCTGCTGCTGCTGCTGCTACTGCTACTGCTGCTGCAATTTCTGCTTCTGAGTGTCCTTTTGTCTGGGCTAGCCTCTGGTTAATTGGCAGGCATTAAATGCACATTGTCTGTGGGCTTACGTGTCGTATGCGTAATATGTGTAAAAGCTGCTTAAATGCCATTAAAAATATACTATACGTGCGTCTAATTAGCAATAAATAACATATTTAATTATACACACATACACACAAAGCAAATCACACACACACACATTAACTAATTTAGATGCTGCTGCTGCTGCTGATGATGATGATGATGATGATGATGATGATGATGAGCGCAGTTTTTTCCTGGAACAAAAAAATCACAAAAAGAGAAACACGCAAAGTAAAGAGAAAGAGAGAAAGAGACATAGAGCTTGAAAGAGAGCGATGAAAATAAAAAACTTTTGCTCCTACATCCATCACACACAGAGAGAGAGAGAGAGAGAGAGAGAGAGAGAGTGTCGAGCCGTGCGTGCACCTTCTGTGTACCGTTGCTGCCACAATAGTCACATTTGCCGCACATAGAGCTACAGCCTCATCCTCAGGTTCATCTTTATGCCCATGGCACATCCTCAAACGACATACTATACACACAGAACATTCAAACGTGCCTACACTTATCGATTTTTATTTCATTTTTATCCGTTCGCTGTTGTCTTATTTTTTCCCCGACTGCCTGCCTCCCTATGCCTGTCTACCTCTGCCATTCTCCACTGTGTATTGCCACAGACTATCCTGTCTCTCTCTCTGTGTGTGTGTGTGTTTCTGTGGCTGGCCTGGCCTGTGCCTGTGCCTGTGCTGCGCATTGTTTTTGTACAAACATTTTTGTATGTTGCTTATGCTGCGCTCTGTGCCATCATGGGGCAGATTCTGTAAATGAAACTGAGACGCAGTCGAAAGACTTGAACTGTGGCAAGTTGGACGACGCAGCAGCAACTTGGTCGGTAGTCAGCGACATATCGCCATAACACCATCACATACTCGGTTCACTTGTAGCTGAGGGGGCTATCCCCTCTTTGAACTCCTTGTTATTGTTGCTGTTATTATGCTTGTTGTTGATGTTACTGTGTGCGCTCAGAGTGTGCTCCCTGTGTCCCTGCCCCTTCGTCCCTGATCTGCTGCTGCTGCTTTTAGGGTCGAATTGTCACACGGCAAGTCGGACGCTGTCGTTCGGCTCGGCATCTCTTTTGCTATTGTTGCAGACTTGTGACAATAGAAACAGCAGCCAGAGCCACAGCCGGAGCCACAGCTAGAGATGGAGCTGGAGCCAGAGCATGGAACCCTTCTTTCCCCCCGCACTGACACTAGCTCCTACTTAGTTGCAAGTGTGCGGAGTGGGTGCTGGCGTCGAGGCTGTGTGGCTGAGGTTATGCCAGTCAACCAAATAAATGAAACAACAAAGACGCGAGACACCAACACACACATAGTGAGTGTAAGGGAGAAGGCATAGAACATGCGATAGCATAACAGAGTTTTGCCATAAGGTGGACTCTCCTAAGCAGCAGGAGAATACAAACTTGCCATTGCCATCCTTTTCCTAGTCGCTATAGTCTCTCTGGCCTCTCTAGTTGTTCCCATTAGCAGCCAACGGCAAGAACAACCTCGACTAGAGTGTCCTGAGCATACTTATATAAATGTATACATATTTAGCTCTCTCTATGTGTGTCTTTGTGTATGTGTGTGTGTGTGTCTGTGTGTGTGTGTTTGTGTGCACTTGCATATAAATAAACAATTTTTTGCGCTTGGCAATTTGAAGCAACTGTAAGCTCAAGTCGAGACTCTCCTGACTCCGATACCGTCTTCTTCTCTTTATCCGACCTCTTCTGTGAGTCTGCTTTTTGGCTGTTGTCTGGAGTCTGTGACACAAAATGCTGTCGAAAATTTGTTTTTGACATTTATAAATATGGTTTGCAACAAATTTGCAGCAAAAAGTGGTACAAAGCAGAGCTGAGTATAGACTTTATGGCATAATAACTCAAATGTACGTGGATTAGATATTAAATATCATATAATAGCTGAAAAATGCATGAGACTTTCAGCATACACAGAGCGAAATTTGCACTTAGTATTGAAACATTTAAAGATCACATATGAGGGTATAAAAGGATGAAAGATTTACAGAGTGAAAGCATGGATTTTATAATGTAATAATTTTAGTTATTTTAGACATAAATATTACTGTTGGGTCATATTACCCTTAATTATTGTTATAAAGTTCGTATTTGAATTGGAGCAACCTAGTATAAACTCTTAAAACTGATACTCTTAAAATTGTATTATCGTTGAACTCACCTTATGTGCAGTTTATCATAAATATATATCTATAAATATAAACCTAGCTTAACATAAGCTAAACCGTTGTAATCGGCAGTAAAACTAACCCCCACAATCCTAACTCCTTGCTCGATGTTTGAAAAACGTCCCTGGTCCTAAAGTTCCGAAATAAATTGAGGAATAAAATGTCTCTCTATGAATTAAATGAATGTTATCTAGTTACTTAAAGTTACTTATTTTAATTGTGAAAGAAAACAAATTCTGAAGAGGGAAGTATATTGACATTTTGTTAAGGTTTTAAATGTTATACAGAAATGGGTTCCTGAATAAAAAAAGAATATAAGGCTTCTGCAAGATTCAACTAACTTTCATGTAGTTATTTTATTAACTATTTTTATTAACTAAATTTATGCATTAATATATCTAGATCTTTATATGCAATTTACACAATATAGAAGAGCATTAAAATAATTATTTAATTGCGACACCAGAGGGTTAAATCTAGTATTTTGAACACGCTGTAAAACATTTATGCAGTCTGTTGACTCCTTTTAATAGAAGCTAAGTGAAAATGCATAATTAAATTACGTGACGACCTACAAAGAAAAAAGAAAAGATACAAAAAATGCTAAAAAAAAAGCAGGAACAAATAAAAAACTGTTGAAGTTGCAGCTTCACATAGTAGCATGGCATACAATGTGTGTGTACGGGTGTGTGAGTGTGTGTGTGTATGAGTTTGTGCGGGTGTATGTGAGTGTGTATGAGTGTGTGTGAGTGTGAGTGTGTCGACTTCAAATACTATGCGCTCTTTGGGCTGCCTCTGCCGCATTTAACTTAATTCAATTTTGCCTGCTTAACAAGCCAAAAGCCTTCAAGGCGAGCTGCAAATAATGCAAAAAAAAGGGAATAAAAATGAAAAGTAAAAAACATAAAACAGGAGCGAAGGATGCCAGGATTGTGGCACGACTGATGCACAAAAGCAGCACAAACAAAATGAATTAAAGTAAAATGTATATAGTGTATATATAGAAGAAAGAGAAACTACGCGCACTACACACTTTCCATTACCTTTTGCACAGTTCACTTTTTCCCGCTTTTCCTCTCAACTTTTTTTTTCTTTCGATTTTGCACTATTTTTTTTGTGCGCCGACAAAATTTTTACTGACTTTGACAGGCGGCAGCAAAAGCGTTGGCGTTGGGGCACACAGAACAAACTTTTCAGTTACTCGACTACAGACACAGACGCACTTACATACACTCACACACACACATATACATATATATATATACTACTCACACACACGTACGCATAGTCGTTTGTGCAGTCAGTCAGGGCTTTGGTGCCTCTCGTAAATAGGATTCATCTCGCAGCGCCGCCATTTGATTCTGTCTTTGCTGTTGCCTTTGCTTCAGCCTCAGAGCTCCTACTCAGCTCCTTCTTTTTTTTGTTGTGTGCCTGCTCTTTCTTTTTATATATATATTTTTTTTTTGTGTGTGTGCAAAATGCAAAATAATGTGGCAACATCTGTCCCCAGCCTCTGCGTCTCTTAGCCTTCTTCTCGCTCTTTCTCTCTCTCTCTCTCTCTATCTCAGGCAGCCAACGTCGCCTCTGTTCTGCGCCAGACACTCAAACTCAAGTAACAGCACACAGAGAACTGAGAACTGAGAGCTGAGAAATGAGAACTGGGATCTGAGTACTGACTGTCAGCCAAGCAGGCAGCGGGTGGCTTTGGGTGGTTTGTCAGTCAGTCAGTTGGACAGTCAAACAGTCAAACAGTCAAACAGTCAAACAGTCGCACAGTCGCTCATTCAGTTCAGTTAACTACCAGCCAAACATTGAAACATCCAAGCCAAGCAGCCATCCATCCATCCAACCAACCATCCAAACAGCCAACGAGTCAGCCAGCCATCCAGGCGTATATTCAACCATCCATGCAACCATTCGTCGTCGTCGTCGTCGTCGTCGTCGACGTCGTCTATCCGTGCGTTCATCTGCGTCTCGGCAAAGCTAGCCAAAAACTTTTTCACTGAGCATCTGAGCATTTTGCTGTCTCTCTGTGGCTGCCTCTATATCTCTCTCTGTCTCATTGATTTTTTGTCTCGCTCTGCACACACGTTTGAACGTGCATATCAAGTGTACATCTGTATTTTTTTTTTTTTTACTGTTTTGATATACGCTTTTGCTTTGGTTTTAATGCGCTAACAAGATGTAAGGATATGAATGATGTAATCAAACATTTGGTAACATGGAATCAAAGTCAGTCAAGGGTGTAGGTGTAAACAGGACATGTCCAATTTTTTGTATATTAAAAAGAAATTCATTAATTATAAAAGTATTCTTTAAGAAACCTCAATTAATTCCACATTATATTATACATTAGATGAAATATTTTGTATTCATAATCATTATAATACTTGTTTAATTGATATTTTGTAGTGTATTTGTAGTTCGACTTACAAAAATTTTCTTCTTTCGCTACTTTATCATGTACATAATTTTGTTTCTGTTGTTGTTCGCCTTTTTGGGATCTTCAGTTGTATTTGTGATTTCGCTTAGCATAAATTACATTTGACGCTAAACACAGCTTTCTGTGGCTGACTTAGTAAATGAAACTAACTCATTTATAGTTATAAAATACAATTATATTAATTACATTATATTTCCCATACTAGAGCTAAATATAACAACTAAACCATACAATTATGAGTGAACTCAATGATATTTTTACTTTTCTGTTGACTTTTGATAAAGTGATTATGATGCACAGTAGATTTAGATCCAAGAGTCTAAGCTTATCAATTCTATTCGATATAATTTAAACAATAAAATCTTTAAACTTTATTAAACAATTTTCAATTTGTTTATCATTTTGAAGACGCATTTTTACGCCTCAAGTAAATTGTATTAATTATTGATCTATGACTTGACTTTATGAATTCCGCTTGAGCGCTTTTTCGTCTACCTTAAGATAAATGAAAATGTTGCCTTATTTATAAGCTGCCACACCTGTGTGTGTTGTTGTTGTTGTTGTTGTATAATTCGATACAGTTTGCCTATGCCACAACAAAAACAAGAACAAACATTTCAACACACACACTTGAGTGGTATCTAAAACACTTCGGGGTATTCGTATAAGCACATTTATTCGTATTTATGTATATATCGCATATATATACGATGTATACTCTTATTGTTATTGAGCACACACGCGGCGCGGCTTTTTGAAATTATTATGTTGCCGCTGGCAACGTTCTTTCACTTCAATACCCTATACACACTACACTCCACTCCACTGCACTCGATTCCACTACCACACCACTCTTTGCGCCTCAATCTCCACTTTTCACTCTTCGCTCCCCACTCTTCAATCTGTATGCTCCCTATGCTCCTCATGTGCCATAGTCGCTCGATCTGTGGCATCTTCAGCTATGGCTATGGCAGTCGGCGTCTTGAGCTTTGGATGCAGGCAAAAAAAAAAGAAAAAATTATTGTGCCCAGTGCCTAAAATATAAAAAACTCAAACGTTGCCAGGACAATTTCACAGTAAGCTCAGCTCATGATGAGCTCCATGATGATGATAATAATATTGTTGATGATGCTGTTGATGATGATGATGATGCTGATGCTGTATGTGTGTGTGTGTATGTTTCTGACTGATGTATACGCTGTCGTCTCCCGCTGTTTCTGGCTGCGGCAGCTGTAAACGCAGGGCGGGAGTTTGCTTGTTAAATTCTTTTATGCTTTGTTTTGCTGTCGATAATGGCGGCAATGGCTACACACAACATACACACATACAACACAACACAACACACACACACACACACACATGTCTAGAGTGCAGACAGGGGGTCTTAGTGTTTTGCCTCAATTCCAATTCGTTTGAGTAGGAGACGAAAGCCAAACTTCTTTTGATGCTTATGCTCGTTTATCCTTACCTTCTAGCTCGCTCTTCATCCCAAGTTACCTCTTGTTCTTTCTCTCTCTCTCTCTCTCTCTCTCTCTCTCTCTCTCTCTCTCTAATTCTCTCTCTCTCTCTGTCGCTCTCAGTGTGGCGCTGTCTCTGTTTCTGTGTCTCCCCCACTTTTTTTCGTAATTCCTCATTTTTTGTGTATGTGTTTGCCCTTTGTGTCTGCCTATGTAGTACTCTCCCTCTTCTTCTCTCTCTCCCTCTCTCTCACTCTCTCTCTCTCTCCCTCTCTTTCTCTCTCCCTGTCTCTGTCTCTTTTGGCATATGCAAATTAATGTTGGCGACGGCGGCAACTCAACTCTTGGTATTATGCAAATTTTTGAATACTTTCATTTTGTTTTGTTGTTGGTTTTTCATTTCATTTTCTAAACATTATATATATATATGTATATAGACTAGATATATATATATATATGTATGTGTATAGGTACAACATGCTATTGGCAACATATTGTTGCCACAAGTTGAACTTTTAATTGAAAAACTAACTGAGAGACGTAGACCCTTTGGCATTCCACACCTGCCCATACTAGTTAATATATGTATTTTAAAGCGGATTTTAATAAGCGCCAGCACGTGCAGGCACAAACAAACTTTTTTGGCAACAACAACAACAACAATAATAACAACAACAATAACAATAACAAAAAACAACAGCAGCAACAACAACACCAACAACATCATGAAACTGTTGCCAGTTATGCAATATGATAAGTTTTGTCAGTTGGTTGTCTTAGCAGATTCGTGTTTATTTAGTATCAGTTAGTCAGTTTGTTTTAAGCTTTAGCTTAAGCTGTTACTGCCTTTTAATAGTTTTAATAGTCACTTAGTTGTTAGTTGATACTTCTTCTTGTTGTTCTTGTTCTTTTTCTTATTTAGAACTTTTATAAATTGCTCCAGTTTCCAGTAGTTGAACAAGTGTGTTCAACTCCTCACTTCCGTTTAGCTTTAATTCTTTAGATTGTTTATAATTATTTATAAATGTCTGCACTTTGTCGCTGCATAAACATGCATTAAAATAAACATTAACATTTATACCTGATTCATCATGTAAATGCGATGGTAAAGTGCTTCAAATGTAACAGACTATAGATACGCTGTAAAGGAGTAAATCAATTGAAGTATTGATGGAATACTAATGTCTATATTTTATAGTTAAATACTATCAGATTTAAAGCAAATTTTAAAGCTTTTAAAAACAAGAAACAGTAAAAATTTTAATCGGAATAGGAAATCACAATTACATTCACGTTATTTACATAAGAATCTCTGAAATTTTTAATTTAAAAATTATTTACATAATCACCACTGAAATATTTAATGTCGCTGCTTCTAAAAACTTTATTTATTTAAATAAAAACCACTCATAATAACGCGATTAGTGATATTTAAGACGTTAGTTTAAAATTGATCTTACATATGATATTTTGATGACCTTTTGTTTAACCCAAAATGCAAATGAGTTACGTTCAACACTTTGGAAAATACCCTATGATAAATTCCCCATTGACAGCCAATTAGTCAGCATTAATTAACGAAAATTGAATATAATAAAGCTATAAATATTTTAAAATCAAAAGATTTTTCTCATTTTCCAAGATAGATCAATTACATCATATTAACGTCATCGATAACATATGAAATTTATTATGAAATTTTATAGAAATTTTTAGCATGATTAATTTTATCTCAACACTTAAAGCCTTATAGATGGATTATACCTGATGTTGGTGCTTTACATACTAATGGGTATTATACGCGACATAGAAACAAGGAAAGAGAGAGAAAGACAGAGAGAGAGGGAGGGAGAGACAGAGTAAAAGAGAGGGAGTTGCATCAAGAACAATTTTACGAAATGAGAAAAGAAGTGCAAAGAACTCTGCCCTGAGCACTAATGAAACTGGTTTGTTTTCTGTTGCGACTCGCAGCAGCAGCAACAGCAGCAAGAGTAGGAACAGCAGCAGTAGCAACAGCAGCAGCAACAGTAATAACAGCAACAGCAGCAATAGCAGCAGCAGCAACAGTAGTAGAAGTAGCTTTAGTTCGGCTCAGGCTTAGCCAGGCTTTGGTCAAAAGTGTGACTGTAAGTGTGTGTGAGTGAATGAGTGTGTGTGTGTGCTTGCCCTCTTTGCTTTTGGACCCTTTCTGCGTGTGTGTGTGTGTGTGTGTGTGTTTGCAGCTCTCTTTTGCCTTGGCAATGTGCTAAGTTGTCTTGTTTTGTATGCACAAAGACAGCACAGCAAAGCAAGGAGTGAGATGTTGGGAAGTGGGCTAAAGAGAGGGAAGGAGTGGGGGGTTGTTGGCGCTGCCTGGGGCAGGCGTAAGCGCTACAGCTTCAAAATAAACAACTTTGAAATGGCGCGCAATTTTACCCACTTTGTGTGTGTGTGAGTGTATTCATGAGTATGACTGTAGCTGTGAGATACGCGCTGTTGCTAATGTTGTTGTTGCTGTTGTTGTTGCTGTTGTTGTTGCTGCTGTTGCTGCTGTTGCTGTTGTTGTTGCCGTTGTTGTTGCATGTGTATCTTGCTGTATTGCTTTGGTATACAGTTGCGCTTTGGTCACGTACGACGACTATTGCTTGGCCCCAAAAATGCTTGTCGATATTTATGCGTTTGCCTGCCTTTCATTATGAAGTATCTGAAGTATCTGAGAGATACATGGATATTCGGTTATTCGATACATTTACGCAGCACACAACATTAGTGGGTCAATGGTGTGGGAGATTGATATAGGTTTACTGCTGGTTTCAATCCATATTTATTATTGATTCTCTGTTTTTATAGGAATATTGTCTCCTCCGGGTCCGTTTCTGACGCCCAGTCCATCACCATCGATCTCAGCTAGTCCACGCCTGCAACCATCACCATCGCTATCGCCATTCCCACAGGATGTGGTGCTTGTAGCCGGTGGCAACGCATTAAACGCCAACAGCCAAAATCAGGAACACGTAAGTCTCAATCATTTAATAATTTATATAAGTTTTGTAATTAATATTTTTGTTCATTTGCTTCTGTTGTTTAGGAGCGCAAGGCGGCGACGCCTGGCAGGCGACAATCCATACATCAATTCACAAATGGCAGTCCCAATGCCGGCACCGTCGTCTTTCAGCCGAGTCCCTCACAGTCACCGGCAGCTGCTGCCACCACGGTCATCGGCGTGACAGCTGGCGGTCTTATAGCCGCTGCCGCCTCATCGAACGCCAACAACAACATCCACAATAACAACAACACCACCAGCAGCAGCAGCAGCAACGCATCCACTGCCCATAGCAATAATGAGCTGAATGCAACGCTTGTTGGCTCCAATAATATACAACTGAACAAGGTGAGAGATTGAGAGAACGACAGATGGAGAGTAAGGAATAGAGAGAGGAAGAGAGAGGAAGAGAGAGGAAGAGAGAGGAAGAGAGAGGAAGAGAGAGGAAGAGAGAGAGAGAGAGACAAGAGAGTTCTTTGTACAGATAAGATATTGTTTGATAAGATTGATATCTATGTGGAACAGGCAGATAACAGATGACGAATTACATGACGAATACCACTAAAAAGGCAACAATACTCGATGCACTGCTTCAAGTGCTAAGCTCCATAAGACGCAATTATACTTTGTATATATATACACACACATATAGCACATATTGTCATCGCTTTATGTATGTAGTATATGTAATATGTGCAGATTGCAATTTCTTTGAATTTATGTCGTTTTTACAGCGAAAAACGTTAGGGCACTTTATAGACTATGATAACTAATAACCTCTACAGTACAATAGATTACATTTTATTTTTAAGATTACTTATACCGTAAGTGCAGAGTTTGATGTTCTCTTTAGAGCCCTTCAATATTTAGATATAACGTGATATCGGTTATAGACATTAAATTATAATTTCTTTTTAACGTCTGCTCAGTTCCTATTGAAGACCTTCAAATTTACGATTTATCTACGCCTTCAATAGAATGTATAAGGGCGTCTGATATCTGGGTTGGTAAACAGAAGTAATGAGAGCAATAATCATTATTATACAATCTGTAAAAAGTCTATAGGTCTAGAGGCTGTAATGCAAGATATCAATCCTGAATTAGAGGGGGTTTTTATTTTTCTGTGCCCTTAGGCAGAACACAATTGTGAGAACTCTGAGCTGTAGTATAATATGTATTATATAATTATAATATTATTAGTTATATATTTATATTATTACATATTATATATTGTATTATATATACAATAAAGTAATTACTATATTAGCAATAAGGTTCAATTATAATGAAAATCCTGAAGACTAAGTTTGAAGAAATGATATAATTTTTAGTGAAGTGCCCTTAACTTTTTCCTATGGTTTTTATTTTGAATTGTAGCACTGATTAATTTAAGTAGAACTATTGTTAAATTAATAGATTAATTTATTGAGTTGATCAATATCTGAAGTAATATAGATATATCTATAATAAATTTATATATTTAATAAAGTTTGCTAAAAATCTTTTTTATATCTTTTTTCAGAAGGGCAATAAGCGTACTGGACAGCAGCAGCAGCAGCAGCAGCAGCAATTGCAGCAGCAGCAAGTGCAGGTGCAGGTGCAGCAACAGCAGCAACAGCACCAGCAATTGCAGCAACAAATCTTTAGCACAAACGCAGCGGCGCCAACATCGATCTGCTCGACAATAGCCGGCGGCTATGGGCAACCAAACGCAACGGCAATCAGCACGCCCATTTCGTTTGCGACAGCAAATGTGGCTAGTAGCGCAAAAGGTCAAGCGAAAAAGGGTGGCACAGCGTTGCTAAGCCAACAGCAACAGCAGCAGCAACATCATCTGCAACAGCAACAGCAGCAGCAGCAGCAATTCCAATATCAAAGCAGCAGCCCACTGATAGCAGATAGTCCAATACCCAGCCCCAGCAACGCTATAGCCGCAGCAGCAATCAAACCGCCCACGCCCCAACCGCAAACCGTACAGATGTTGCCGCAACAATTCACCATCACCAGTGCGCCGCAGCAGCAGCAACAGCAGCAGCAGCAGCAACATGCAGCGCAGCAAGTGTTTCAGTTTATACAAGGGCCGCAGGGTCAGCTTATAGCCACAACGCAACAGGCAGCGCAGCTGCAGCAGCAGCAGCAGCAATTGCAACAGCAACAGCAGCATCAGCAACAACAACAGCAGCAGCAGCAGCATCATCAGCAACAGCAACAACAGCAGCGATTTAGCGGCAATGCAAGCATTGCCTTGTCCACTGCCAACACCAAGACAAGCAAGGCGCCGCAACAGATACTGCCCAAGCCGCAGCAGGAACAGCAGCAGCAACAGCAACAACAGCAGCAACAGCATTTGAAGAGCAAAACCCTCAACAACAGCAATGCACAATTGCCGCAGATCTCGCAGTCGCCGCAGCCGCAACAGGCGCAACTCAGCGCAGCCAACACAATTGCCAACAACCAGCAGCAACAACACCCGCAACAACAGCAGCAACAACAACAGCAACAGCAGCAGCAGCAGATATTGTTGCCGGCAGCAACAGCACAACCGCAACAATTGCTATTAAATCAAATGCCGGTACTGGTGCAACAGAATCCACAAGGGGTACAGCTCATACTACGCCCACCCACGCCACAGCTGACGGCCACGCCCTCGCTGGTGATACAGCAGCCACGCGGTCAACCCCAACTGCAACAGCCCGCACAGCAGCAACTGTTGCGCATTGTGGGCACAAATGGTGCTACCATGCAATTAGCCGCTGCCACGCCCACCTTTATTGTATCCTCCCAGGGCAATCTCATCCAGCAAACAGCCGCTGCAGCCGGTGGACAGTTCCAGAATGCCATCAAAACAAATGGCACACAATTGAGCGGCTTGCACGCAGCCCTGGCCGCCCAAGCCGCAGCGCCCAGATCTCAGCCGTTCACCACGACGGCAACCATCAACACGCAGCTGTTGGGTCAGAGCGTTGCCGCACAGCTTCAGAATCTGCAGCTGGCGGCAGCAGCAGCGGCCAATGGCAATGGCATTGCGCAGATACAGATGCCCAATGGCCTGGCGGCGATATCGCAGCTGCAGCAGACGCTGGGTGGCGCCACCATCAATCTGAATCAGTTGAATGGGGCGCATTTGCAGCAGATTGCCACAGCCTTCCAGCAGCCGCAGCCACCTCCACCGCAGCAGCAGCAACAGCAGCAGGCAACAACAGCAGCAACAGCAACAATTGGAGGCAGCAATGGCAGCAACGCGACTGCAGCAGAGCTCTTCACGCAATCCTCGCCAGCGCATGTACCGTTGGCTGTGACGCCGGAGCCGCTGCGTCAGACGACGACGACGGCGCAGCAGCAACAGGCGGCAATGGCAACGATACATCTGCAGCAGCAGCAACAGCAGCAGCAGCAGGCGCAAATACAGCAGCTGCAGCAACAGTTGCAGCAAACACAAACGCAGGTGCAGCAGGCGCAACAGGCTCAGCAGCAACAGCAACAGCACCAGCAGCAACATCAACAGCAACAGTCGCTGGTGGAGCCCAAGAAGAAGCCGCGTCCACGCAAGAAAAAGCCGCCAGCAACAGCAGCAGCCGCAGTAACAACAGCAGCAGCAACACAAAAGATAGCCATACCTGCCACGCCCACGCCCACATTAGCACGCACAACGCAGCAACAGCAACAACAACAACAGCAACAACAACAGCAACATCAACAACAACAGCAACAACAACAACAACAACAGCAGCAACAACAACAGCAGCAACAACAGCAACAGTTGCCGCTGGTGCTACGGCAAGTGAAGTCGCCATCGCCACCACCAACACACATACAACGCGCCAGCAATGGCAAACTCGATCTCGGCGATGTGATGAAATTCTGCGGCATCACAGAGGAGGATGACGATGACGAGGAGTATGGCCTCGATGCATCAACGGCCACAGCGGCAACAGCAACAACAGTGGCAACTGTTGCGCTCAATGGCAGCAACAGCAGCAGCACCAGCCAGCCCCAAGATGATTTGTCCACAACACTACCCCCACCTATAGCACAGCATCAGGCTCTGTCGCTGCCACTGAGCAATGGCACGACGAGTGGCGGTGCCGCTGTCGGCGGTGTTGCCGGCGGACAATTGTTGGGCAATTCGAATGATATCATGATCTCCATACCGAGCCAAAACGGCAGCGATGGCCTGCCATTCACGCTGACGGTTAATGAAGCCACCGAAATACCAAATATCCTCATCAAGATTGATCCGAGCGATGCGGCAACAGCAGCTGCTGCCGCCGCAGCAGCAGCAGCAGCTGCAAATGGAACCGGAACTGTACCACCGTATACGCTATCCACGCCACGACTGCCCACAGCCGAGGAGATTCAGCGGCAGGCACAGCAGCATCTGGCGCAACAGGCAGCTGCTGCCGCGGCAGCCAAAATCTGCAACGTCACCAGCAACAACATCAGCAATACCAGTCAAACGCCTGCACCCGCGGGCACGCCCACCATCAGCTTTAGCCTGGGTGGGCAGACCCAAACCATTGGCAGTGTCACGCTGCAGCCGACGCCTATTGCGGCAAGTATAACGCTTACCACGCCCACTGTAAGCAACACCACAGCAACAGCCACAGCAGCAACCACAGCGGCGGTTAAGCCACGGCGTAAGCCCGCTGTGCGGCGTAATACCAAAAAACAGGAGTCCATCAGCAACAGCAGCGCCAGCAATGTTGTAGTCAGCAACAGCACGAACAACATCAGCAGCAGCAGCAATATTACGAACAACATCAACAGCAACATCACCACCATCAGCAGCAGCAACAGCGGCAGCATCAGCACCATCACCCTGACGACGCCGGTCAGCAGCATCAGTAGCAGCGGGAGCAGCAATAACAACAACAACACCAACAACAACACCAACAACAACAACAACACATCGAGCATATTGCTGCCACATGGACTGGGTCTAGCCAGCAGCAGCGGCAATGGCACGCCAACAACAGTGCCCAGTCAAATTGGCAACATACAAATATCACAGGTGCAACATCATCAACCGTCAGGGCTGCCCATCAGCAACACCGTGGAGAATAAGATCCAAATAATGCCCATATTGCCGCCGGGTGCTACGGTTATGGGCGGAGTGCCAGCAGCAACACCAGTCACGCCAGCAGCAACGATTGCTGCAGCACCGCAGCAGGCACAGCTTGTGTTTCAGCCCACACCAGCAACAGTCACTCCGACAACAGCTGAAACCACCACCATTAAGTTGTCCAGCGATGGCAGGCAGATGCAGGTAGTCACCATACCACAGCCAACATCAGCTGTGACAACAGCAACAGTTGCTGCACCAGTGACGACCGCCGGTGGTGCCACCATACTGCCACCACAATTGACTGGCATGCCGGGCAATGTGTCCATCTCAGTGGGTTCTCCCGCCTCGGCAGCGGCACTGGTGCCGCAACTGACGGGCAGTCTCACTCTGGCTGTATCGGAGCATCATGAGCGTCTGATACTACGTCATGATCCCAACAATCCGCAGGATCATCAATCGCAGATCATTCTACAGGCGCTGCTCAAGGGCGCTCTGCCCAATGTGACCATCATCAATGAGCCCACACGCGTGGACAACAGCAAAGCGCCGGCGCCAACACCACCGCCACTTCCACCGCCACCGCCAGCAGTAGCACCAGCGCCACAACAGCAGCAACAACAACTGCTCATACAGCAGCCGCAAGCGATAGCAACAGCAACACTGCAGCAGCTGCCAAAACCCACAGCCAAGACGGAGCTAAAAGGTAAGTAAAATATTCAAATTCTTCTGCAATTCAACAAAAAATTTTTCTAAATTTTATATATCTTTCGATTGCAGTTGCAAATAATCGCAAGGCCAACAACAGCAACAATAACAACCTAATCAACAGTAGCCTCATCAGCAACACAAGCATCAAACCACCGATAACGCTGCCCTCCAAGCCAGCCGAAACATTAACATTTACACAATTAACAGCAACTGCCACGCTACCCACAACAACAGCAGCCATAACAGCAGCACCAGCACCACAACTCATTGTGCAGCAGCAACCACAACAGCAGCAACAACTACAGCAACAGCAACAAACGCCTCAGCAACAGCAACAACCAGCACAACAGCCAGCAACAGCGCAACGCTATGTGGCACTGCCACCCATAGATCCCAGCACGCAGCAACTGTTCTGCCTCAACAGTGTCTCAAATCATATTACGGCCATCAGCGCCGGTCAGACAGCGGCATCCATTGGACCCTCGGAACGCTTGCTGATAGCGCCAGCGGGCATTAATGCTCAGCAGCTGGCGCAGTGCCTGCAACTGGGGCAGTTGCATTTCAACGATGTCAATCCCATGCAGCAGCAGCAACAGCAACAGACGATAACAGCAACGTTGCCCATATCATTGCGACCTGCAACACAGGCGCCGCAACAGCAGATTGTGCATCCCATACAGCCCATTAGCAATGGGCATGGCTTGAGTCTCGGCTTGCCCATAACAACAACGACAACGACAACGCTGACAACCAACAGCAGCAGCAGCAACACAACAACATCCAGCAGCAGCACCACCACCATCACCAAACAAGTGGCCAATGTGGCGCCCATCATAGATCAGAGCAAGGCCAAGCTGGAGCCAGCCAAGGTCAGTGGCACGGCAGCAACAGTTGCTGCTGGCGGCGGAACCGGCGCTGTGGCCAAGAAAAAGCCTGTCCGCAAGCCCAAGACCACGCCCACGGCCGCTGAGCTGGCCAATCTGAAGAATGCCAGTGTGGTGAAGCCCATGCCCAAGCTGGATCCGTTGTCGCAGAAGCCCAACAACAATCCTGTGCAGATAGTGCAGCCGAATGTTGCAAGTGGCAAACAAATGATTGTCGTCATCAGCTCCAGCGGCAGCCTGACGACGACAACAACCACTACAACCATCATGAGCAACAGCATACAGCCTTTCCAAACGACGAGCGGAACTAAGCTGGTAGGCGTCACAGCGCCAATGCAGCAACAACAACAACAGCAGCAGCAACAACAGCAGCAGTTGCAGCAGCAGCAGCAGCCTGTTGTAGCAAGCACGGCAGCAACTGTTGCTACACTCCCGCAACAGCAGCAGCAGCGTGGCAGCTTTAGTCTAACAGCGACCACATCCACGCCCAGCAGCAGCGGTGGCATTGTGGCAGCAGCACCTGTTGTCACACAGCTGCAATTACAACCCCAACAGCAGCAGCAGCAGCAGCAACCACCGAAGCAGCAGCAGCAACAGCCGCCTGTGCCGCAACAGAATACCATCTCACGGGTGCAAACCATTGAGCTGACGCCACAAATGCAACAGGTCTTCCGCACAGTGCAAATGCAAATACAATTCCTCACCATCAAGCTGCAAAATAAATCGTTTGTGCCGACGCTACCCATCTCGCCGGACATCGATCCGGCTGCGATTGCCATGTACAACAAGCCCATGAACGATGCTGAGATCAATGTTGCGCTGCAGCGTCTATTCGCAGAGCAACATCGCATCTTGGCCTCGGGCAAGGAGGTGCCCACGCCGGAGGGCATGATTCCCACACCGAACGCCAATGGCAGCTTTAGTTTGCTGCCACCGCCTCAGTTTACGCAGCAGCAGCCACAACCACAGCAACTGCAACAGCCGCAGTTGCAGCAACAACCTGCAGATACGCTGAAAATTGGAGCTGGAACTGCTGTAGTTGGAACAACAGCAGTGGCTGGTGGAACAGCAACATCCGCTGGTGTTATACTGGCCAATGTAGTGCAGCCGAATAATCACAGCACCACCAACACCAGCATCACAGCAACAGCAGCTATCAATACACAGCAACAGCAGCAGCAGCAACCAACACAACAACAACAGCAGCAGCAGTTGAATGTTGCTCAGCGCATACACATTTATCCCATGCAGCATCAGCAACAGCAGCAGCAGCAGCAGCAATTGCCCAACAACAAACAACAAAAGCTGACACAACAAAAACAACAAACCCTGAACAACACACAGCAGCAGCAATCAACACCCACGAAACCCAAAGAGTCGCCTGCTCGCAACAAAAACAATCAGCAGCAAAAGGCCAATGTGCTGTCGTTGCCGCTGCAACAGCAACAACAGCAGCAGCAACAAACAACTGCCGCCAGCATTAAGAATGGTCCGCCACCGCTCATCTTTGCCAGTGCCAGCAACAACTTATTGTCGAACAGCAACTCGAACTCCAACAGCAATAGCAACAGTAACAGCAGCAGCAACAACAACAACAACATCATCAATAGCACCGGCAATTCCAACAGCAACAGCAATCTACAACTGAGCAACATGTTAACCATGCCACCATTGCAGCCACAGCAGCAGCTGGCACAGTTGCAACTGCCGCCACAGCAACAGCAGCAGCAACAACAACAACAACAACAACAACAGCAGCTACAACAGCAACAGGCAGCGCAACAGCAGCACCAGCAACCACAACAACAGCAGCAGCAACAGCAACAGTCGCAGTTGCAGCC
>JBANCZ010001472.1:0-21422 GCA_037040025.1 Sphaerogastrella javana | reverse complement strand
TAGAGTTAATTTTATTCCAAATATCTCCCTCTTTTAGTTTTATAAATTATATTTCAAATAGTGCGAAATTTATTGAATTTATTGATACAATTAATTTAAAAAGGGCACATAAAATTGGAAATTTTAGGTAAATTCTAAATAATATTCTAGATTCTTAATAAAATAATAAAATAATAATAATATTTGTGCAGAAACAACAAACGAACTTTTTTGGTGTCAAAATTGTATTGAAATTCAAAAGAAAGTCTATAGTACGTATAGTATAGTTTTAAAAAAATATTCGAATTGTATCTCATTTTCTACAGGGTATACATACAGTTTATTCAGTTTAAAGTCACGCACATTTAGGGCAAGAGATTAGCATTTATTTATGCCTTATGGCAGGCGTATTCCCTGGTTAGATGGCACTGCTTATATACACTTCTGATAAACTGCTGCCAAGCTGTGGAAAATCACATACAAAAGCAACAAATTGCCAGTTACTTTTCACATCAATATGCTGTGAACATGATACGCATTAAATGCTCATAGTCACAGTGAGACAGGCCAAAAATAATATGAAGATGAAGAAGAAGTAGAAGAAGATGAGAAAAAAGTTGTGAAAGTGCCATTTGCCATTTGACGTTTTGCTGCTGCTTGTTTGTTAGCGTTTGACGTTTCCGTTGGCTTGGCATTTTGGCCTAAGCAGTTAGCCGGATTTGACACGCTCCAGCATGTCCGTGCACTTTGACAGCTCGACTAACTGAACTGAACTCAACTCAATTCGAATCAACTCGACTGTCTGACTGAATATACTAGTTTGATGGACAGCTAGGAAAATGCTGCAAATGAGCAAAGTTCATACCAAGTCATTGTCAGTTTAATAAGCAAACTGAATTACAAATAAATATATCTCTAATACATATATAATATATACGAATTGATCTGTGTCTGTCCATGGCACATGTGACTGCTGTTTAATGCCCTGATTAACTAAACAAAAAAACTTTGTGCATTTGATTTTTTTCTTTCTCTCTCTCTCTCTGTTTTTTTCTATACTTTTTTTCTGTCTTGTTTGCCCGCTATTAAAATCTGGAAGTCTTGTTCACAGGTTGGCTACAGCTGCTCGCCGAGCGTAAGAATGCTTCCGTTGCCATACTGACAACGGCTGAAACTTACTCGACAGCGTTGTATTTCACATTCACCAGTCTCACATCTGTGGGCTTTGGCAATGTGTCGGCGAATACAACGGCCGAGAAGGTTTTTACCATCATAATGATGCTGATTGGCGGTAGGTAATCCTACAGGCATATGACAAATATTCTACATATATATATAGATTTATATGTATATATGGCAAAAACAATTCCACATGATATCATATTTTATAATCTAACTCTACATCGTTTATATTAAATTGAAAAATTTTTATATTATTATATTATTATTATTATTATATAAATATATATTCACATTCATATTCATTCAGCCCTCATGCATGCGGTGGTCTTTGGTAATGTGACGGCCATTATACAACGCATGTACTCACGTCGTTCCCTTTATGAGAGCAAATGGCGAGACCTCAAGGATTTTGTGGCACTGCATAATGTGAGTATTTCGGATAGAGGGGAAAGGTAATGGGGATATAACTTGGGCATCAAATGAGAGCCAACAAATTTGCAAAACGTGCCAAAAAAAAAATCGACGAAATATTCTACGAAATTTCGTGCAAATTATCTTTGCCAAATTGCTGTTGAATTAACTGTTCATTTTAGTATGTTTGTGTGTATGTTTAGTCTTAGACATTAAATACAGTTTCTAGTTTGCAATTAACCAACCGCAAAACAACTTCGAGCTGCATTCAATTCACACTTGAACCTCATCAGCATACGATTGTTGTTTCGGATTGCCACATTGGCATAGGAAATGAATTTTTGCACGACGAGATGAGACTCAGGCTTATATTGAAATGCAGCACACACACCAACACCAACACACACACACACCAATAGCAACACACACACAGCAACACCAACACACACACACCAACACCATTACCAACACATATGCTATGCTACTCGAGAGAAGCAAGGCCAAAAGCAAAGCGCAACGATTGAGTTAGTTGCGGTTGCCATGAGTAGCTAGACGTGACTCACAGTGTGGGTGTGAGTGTGCGTGTGCGTGTGGGTGTGAGTGTGAGTGTGTGTGTGAGTGTTTGGATGTGCATAACCTGTTGATGGTGGTTGTTGCAACTCTAGTCGCTGGTATATAGCACACGCTTCTACATGCTCCATTAGGTAGCTGCGTAACACACGGCGTATGCGTAATTAAGTGCATTTGTGCAAGCGCATGCAAAGCATATAACAGTGCAGATTAGAGCGCAGTGAACAGAAACTCATTAGCTGGCATAGTCATAAAAATAATAGCTATTTTATAGCAGTAATAGTAGTAGTAAAAATAATAATAATGTTCTTCCTCTTTCTCCCTCTCTCTCTCCCTCTCACACTTTTACATTGCAGATGCCCAAAGAGCTGAAGCAGCGCATCGAGGACTACTTTCAGACCTCATGGTCACTCAGCCATGGCATTGATATCTATGAGGTAAAGTACAGTTCATTCGCATTTTTATTCACTCTCTCTGGCTTTTTCTTTATCATACTACATACCTGTCTCTATATCTGTCTGTCTATCTGTCTGACTTACGCTTTGTAAATCATTCATACTAAAGTTGTCGACGCAGCATGAAATCTTTAGTCCGCTCCATTGGCATTTTGATATGTCTCTGCCTTTAATTAAGCAAATGCCTGACGGGCAACCCCATATACCATATACATACATATATACAATACATATATACATATATACAATCTCTCTCTCACTCACTCACTACCTCTCTCTGAGTGCTCTGTGGTTGTGTGTGTGTGTGACTTATTGATTGGCATTGGGTTAAATGGCAAGAGTCTGAATCCTCTTTGATTGCATGTCAGGCCACTCACATTGGTAGGTAGTTATGATTCCAGCTACCCTAGTATGTGTAAGGGTTAACCCAGCGTTGCTTACATCTTCTAATTAACTATATATTTACAGTTATGAGAAGGTTAAAAAATGGCCAAAAATTAACTTTGTGTTGAGCTTTAGATTGATTTGAGTTTGATCAATTCAAAATTCATATTAATACAACATATATTAATTGAATTTTTTATACAATTTATACATTTCTGTATACTATGTAAACTATTTAAATATTTATTAAAATTGGCAAATATTTAAATTCTTAAATATTCAACTATTGCTTAAACAACTCTCGTTATTTATAGCCATATTTAATATGAATTGTCATTATGACAATCTCATTCGCCTGTTGCAATTGAATTTCGCGTTGTATACATAGAAATGCGCGTTCACAAATATATATGTATATATATACACAAATATATATATATATATATATGTGTATATATAAATATATTTATTTATAAGACCCTTGAATTGAGTTCGATTAATGAAGATTTTAATTGAAAATGCGACAACGAATTGATTGAGTGCTATTTAAGTGGACATAAGTAACAAAAAAGTATTTCGATTCTTTGTTTGTTTCTTGTTCCGACATACAGTGGCTGCAAATTGAAATCAATGCAATGCAATCATAATTCAATTTGTTGCTTCATTAAATCTGCGACCAGCAGGAGGTAAATCTATTTAAGTTTCCATGTAGTCCAACTTCAAACTTGAGTCATCCGCTCGGAAAACTTTTCCCTTTCGTGCTGCCAGCAGGAATTTTGCATGCACTATCACCGAAAGGGGGAGGAAGAGGAGACGGGTTGAGATTCACATCTTCCCCTAAAAGTCAACATGCCAGAAGTTGCCTTATCATCCTCCTTGATTCGTGGCATGCTGTGCTATTCAATGCACAGAACTTTGTTGCATGCAACTTTGCTGCATTAAGTGCACATTGCATAAATTTTTGGCAAGCAATTCTCTAATTGCCATTATCATAACAAAAGTCGAATCATAAAGCTCCTCAAGCTTTAACCCTTTCCTGTCTGTTGCAATTACCATTTGCCACTGGCCATTGCCAAATTAATTAGCGCATTTCTTGGACTCCTCTTTTATTCACATTAACATCAACATCACATCAAATGCGGCAGTCGTCTCCTTTGATGTTGGCTAACTGAGCGCTTGACAGCTGCTGCTGATGTTGATGTTGATGCCACCAGATGAGGCAACTCTATACTGTCTCTGAGTATTCTCTGACAGGGGAGATTCCCAGCTTCAGCTGGGTCCATGCCCATAAACATGTCTAATTAATTTCGGCTTGAAAACATTTGAATACAATTACATAGAAATGGTTTTTGTTACGTGTTGTTCTTCCCCTGTTTTTGAATCTGTATCTGTGTGAGCAAATTGAAGCTTAGAAGCAGCTCAACTTGCCATAAGTTGCTTCAAAGTCTTGCATAAAGTAACATTTCATGTAAGGATTACAATGATGGACCTTGCGTTTCGTATTTTCTGTTCAGTGTAGTATTTTTGAGGCAGTATTTTATTTGTTGCTCTTATAGTTTTTGAAACATAATTTATATAATATTTATATATACTTTTTGCGATGTGCCACGCCTCCTTCTGCCTTCACAATCCTAAAATATTAACAACCCTAAAGTATTTTGAGTGTAAATAATACCTTAAAAGTATGATTAACAGGGCAGAATTGATATTTGAATCCGACAGATTTGCTTACTCGGTTTAAACCTACATTAAATATAATTATGTTTATGTTTCTAAAAAAAAGTTTACAACTAAAAGAAATTATAAATAAATTGGCTTAAAAGTACTCATAATATTTTGATTAATATATTAAGTATTACGATAAGAGTTGTAAAGTTACATATACTATCCTACCTGAAGACGAATCGGAAATCTTTTTATCCACTTTCCGTAAAATGCAACTGTAAAAAATGAAATGAAATACAATTTAAATTGTTTAAAATTCAAAATACAACACTTAATGTTCCTACACTGCCCTGTATATTAAATAAAATTATTTATAAATAATTTATTTTGTTTAACATTTCGTTTGGATTTAATCCCCGCATAATTTGATGTGTTTGAAATTGTTTTTATGAATATTTATATGGCATTATTAGCGGCACGTGTTGTCAGCTGACAATTGGCGACTTGTTGATATTTATGCGGCAATTTTAGCTGTAAATATGTTTAAATCAAAATTTAATTTAATTACATTTGAGAGCATGAATGATGCCCATGTGCACTCATAAGCACATTCACAAAAAAACAAAACGAGTATCGCATACAAAGTGGAAAGCTTGCCACTTGCCACTTGCCACATGCCACTTGCCAGTTGCCAGTTGGCAGACGGCAGTAAATTAAATTGTTAATTTATTGCGCATGAAAATTAACTGGCAAAATGTCAGAGCTTTTTCCTCACCGTTCGAACTTCATCCCCCGCCAATGCTCTCGAGTGTTATTCGCAAGTGTTTGTGTGTGTGGGTTGAATTGTGTTGGCGTGTTTGCGCGTAATTTTCAAGCCAAATTTAGCTGGTGAAATGTAACGCCTCGTGGTTCGTTTGCTCATTCGTTTAGTTGTACTGTCAGGCCCCTTTAAATTTGTGGGCCTTTGACCCGGACACGGACACGGACCCGGACCCGTATCGGATGCCAACTCGAACCGGACTCGGACTCGAGTCGGTTGTATATGGCAACTTTTTGGCCACTGAATGCAATTAATGTAAAATATTTTACACTTCTTTGCATTTTGCGGTGCCGAAACGCACATAAATAACAATACATTGCTGCCCAGTTGGGAAAATGTTCCATTAGAATATTCAAACACACTCATACTCGCACTCACACTTAAGCTCATACTGATGCTTGTAGAACTTGTAAAACTTTTCGCATATTTTCATTGGTTTTCCATATGCTTTCAGTTTATATGCGAGTGAGTGTAAGTGTGTGTGAGTGTGAGTGTGTGTGTGAGTGTGTGTTGTGTTTATTTTTCCACAATCCCCGCTATACAAAAATAAAAACTGTCTGAGTTTGAGTGTTTTATATATTTAAGTTTTATGCTTTATTCGTATTGATTTGTTGTTCAAATTTTTAGGGCCTCTGTCAAGTTGAAAAATCGTAACCCCCTTTCTGTTTCGGACCAACGAATTAAAAGAAAACATATACGGGCGAACAATTTCTATAAATTATTTCGAATATTTATATTCATTCGGACCACAATGTATCTGCCATTCCATTTGACCTGCATGTGGCCTGTTTCCATGGTTCCATAAATGAATTTTGTAATTAAAACTTGAGAGCGAATATGCAAATTAAAATTCTAAATAAATATTTCAAGTTGGTTTATTGTTATTGGAGCTAAACTGTGCATTCATTAAATGTGAATTGAAATAACTGACATTGAAATGTAGAGATATTTAGATATCAAAATGGAATATAGAAACAAACTTTTATTCTAAAATATTTAAAGCTTCCTAAAGCTTTAATTTTAGTGTAGACTATAAGTTTTCTAAGCCTGTGTTGCTTAATACAATCAATTGAAAGCTTTTAACACATTAAGTTCTGAATGAATTTACTTTACTTAAAGCTTTTTGGATTCCCCAAAGCTATCCAAAAATTTTCAACAGATTTTCATAATTTGAAAACACTAAGAGTAAAGTGTACATGAATTTTGTATGTCTTCAAATGAAAAACACTTAAAAATCTGTTTCAAATGCCACGGCATGAAAGCCTCATCAAAGGCAAAGGTGAAGGTAAAGGCCAAATCACCTGTGATTGGTCTGCTTTTAGTCAGGCCTTAGACTCTCCTCTGCTGTTTCTGTTATGAATATTTTCTTTCGTTTGTTTCTGTTTGCATATGAAGTCATGTGGAGATTCATTTTCCAGGGAAATTCATTCAGCCCAGGCTGAGGGCAGAAACACCCAGTGTTTACATACGCATTTCGTTTATGGCATGTTATCAAACAAATTACGTCAAAAATACGAGCGTACTCTCATTCATAAGGACAGTTACCATACCATATACCTAGGCTAAAGTCAGAGAAATTGAGAATAAGCAGGGAAAGTTACAGAAGGAGATAGATAGAGAGAGAGAGAGAGAGAGAGAGAGAGTGAGTGCTTTGAGTACAAGTAACCGCAACAAACTGTAAACAAACGAAAATGCAAAAGCTTTTCAATTTTCATATTAATCCTCCCAACAATTTTAACCGAAGAAAGCCCCCAAAAAACAAAAAAAGAAAACAAATGTGCTCAACCTTTTGGGACAACAAACACAAACGAAATAATAAAGAAAACGAGACAAAGATATTTATTTTGCATATTGCGCATGAAAATAAAGAGACGAGGAAAACGCTGCACATTTCCCTTAAGCTGCATGGGTGAAAATTGTCAAATATATACATGTACATACCATACTTACATATATGTATATATATATATATATATACTTATTTCCCATCCAATTCAATTCACACCTGAGTATGTGTGTGAGTGCGTACTGAGTGTATGGCTTTAAAGGATATGTAAGTTTTTTGGGCTCTTGACACTTGACACTTGTGTTTCTTTCCCTCTTCTCTCTCTTTCTCTATCTCTCTTTCTGTCTTACTCATTCTATATATATGTTTACTCTTTCAAACGTATATATCTATATATACATATGTCTGATTTGTTGTTTTATTTTACAGACGCTGCGCGAATTTCCGGAGGAGCTGCGTGGCGATGTTTCCATGCATCTACATCGTGAAATATTACAGCTGCCGATATTCGAGGCTGCCTCACAGGTATGAATATCAATGTATATACATATATGTTTATATGTGTGTGTGTGTGTGTGTGTGTGTGTGTACGATAGTATGTGTATATTTCCCTTGTGCTTTTCATGTTATTGCTGCTGTTGCTGAGTTGCTGCTGGGGTCTCTCGTAGCCGTTGCTTTAAAAGCCTTACAATCCCCCCCGTAGGTCGAGACAAATGGACTTAAGATGTTGATGGCAATGGCAAAATAATCGGCAGCTAACTTGGCCAAGGCAGCCAAAAGTCAAATGCTGGCTTAACAGAGCTCACACACACACTCATACGCAAACACACATTTTATGCTGTTCTCAGTCACAGGTAAAAGTTTCGCTTTATGCGAATAATTTGCCCGTGTGTGTGTCTGTGTGTGTGTGTGTGTGTGAGTGTGTGTTTACCTTTTGGCCAAAAACTCAACTCAACTCTCGGTAGCAACTGAAGCATGAAAAAGGTTTTAGGCAAAACTTTTGGCCACAACAGCCAAACATACGACTGTGTATGTATACAAAACTCATTGAAACTAGAGTGTGTGCTATGAGTGTATGTGAATGAAAGTGTAAGCGTAAGCAGCAACGAAATGTGAAAGTGAAAGTAAGTGCAACAGTGCGAGTGAGAGCGAGAGTGCGAGAGCGGGTGAGAGTTTCTTATGTGATGCTTATCGTAGGCGACAATGTCAATACCCTTGTCATGTTGGCCCACTAAGCTTAACGCATGTGTTCCCAATGTATTTTGGCAAATGATACGAAAACTATATATCTTTGCTCTCTCTCTCTCTCTTTCTCTCTCTCTCTCTCACTATCTATCTCTTTCTGTTGGTGTAATTGATTTTTCAATTAAGCTTCACTTGCATTTATTACCCCGAGGGTCACTGCTCACGAAAAGCCCTCAGTTTCTTGGCCATTCTCTTGGCCAAGTTTGCTGCTGTTGTCTGTTGTCTGAGATAAGACACATTTTACTGTTGATTTTCGAGCTGAGCTTTGCCTTTAATTTGCGCACAATAAAAAACAGATTGCACTGAATGCCGTAAAAACAAAAAAAAAACTATTTGCCGAACTTGTTTAGTTTTATCTTAAATTTTTTTTAAGACGTTATTAAACAGAGCCAGGAGTTTGCTATTTCAAATATGTACTTTAGGATTTCGGCATAAGGTGGCCAAAGAATTTGGAAATTTAAAAACTTTTACAAATATTTGTTGTAAAAATTGTTGTTTGTTCTCTGTTTAAGCATAATTTCAATCTCAAAATGTTAAGAGTTATCATTCGATTCAATTAAACACACAAACATATAATCACGAAGAACAAGAGCAAAGCAGCTAACATAAATGATCCTCCGTATGTAAAGCTTACATTATTGCTCCACCGTAACAAAGCGTCGATCTGTGATTTAACATAAAACTGTAAAGAAACTGTTAACGCACTGTCACTCTCACTCACAGTTACTTGACGGCAGCTCCGTTTGTTTTGATTTTCCATTCCATGTTACACTTTGAACTGCCGTTACTTTACCGTGGCAAATAGAAGCAAAACCACCACGCACTGAAAATGCTCTACTCAAATAGGCATAGTATGATCGCCTCGCATTGCTTTAGTGCACTAATGTGGTCTTCATTTGAAGAGAAACTGCACGAATTGGCTGGCACATGCTAATTATATAGAATATACACTGAAAAATACCCTGCATTTAATTCAAATCAACACGTCTATGTATTGCTTGTAATTTATATAGTTAAGATGTATGAATTTTGGCAATTTATTGATAATCATCTTTTTCAAAGCCCTTAATAATTTGTAAATTTATTTAAAATGTAGTATTAATTAAATACATATAATATATTCATAAAAGCGTCAGCCTGTTGATTGTAGTTCAAACTACCCTTTCAATGCAACACTCTCATATTGACAAACTGAACGAATTTGACGAAAACAAGAATTTGACGAAAAGAACGCGCTCTTTCTCACACTTTACGCTCTGCTTCTCATTAGTTGTTTGAAGCCGCAAAATGGCGGAAGATGCATAGGAAATCAATGTTAGTGAAAAAATCATTGAAATTGTGAATTTAGTTGTGGAATAAATGTGAATAACATTGTTAAAATGAACTCCTGGCTGACCTTAAATGCAACAGTTTTAAGTTGTTCAACTCAAATAAGCTAAATCAAAATGCAAGTCAACTAAAATTAGAGCAAAGAAAGATAGAGAATGGGAGAGGGAGATAAGACAAACTGCACAATGCAAACAAGTATAAAGCTTATTTCGAGATGGCAAACAGAAACCACTCAACAGGCAGAAGGCAACAGGCAGAAAGCAACAGCAACAACAAAAGCAACAGCAACAACAACAACAACAGCAGCGCAATGGCAAATACAGGCTGGAGTAACACGCGCGCTTTAAGCCACTTTTCGTGGCAGTGTGGCAAGTGTCAAGTGGCAAAGAAGGTTAACATGGCGTCGCTGCAGCAGCCAGCCAAAAAGGGAGAACGAAACAGTGTGGGAAGAGAGAGGGAGAGAACGAGAGCGAGAGTGTGGGCGAGGAAGCAATGATAGGAAGAGTGAGAGAAAAAGGCAGAGAGAGTGTTTACCCCTGAGAGACTGTCATAGCGCGGTAGAGACAGAGAAAGAGATAACAATAGAGTGAGAGATAACAAAAACGAGAGAGGGAAAGAGATAGCAATGGAGAGAGACGATAATAGTAAGGGAAAGAGAGCGACCGTGGAATCGCGTGAATGGAGAGGGAGGGTGAGAGAGAGAAGGGTGAAAGGGAGAGCAAGTTCACCGGATGAAAGTTTCCAGGAACACACAGCTGTGTTTAATGCTGCTGGCCAATACAACTCCCATTCTCTATGGCTGTGTGTGCGAGTGTGTGTGTGAGAGAGTGTATGTGAGGCTGTGTGTGTGTGTGTGACATTTCTGAACACCCGAAACGATGTTATTTACGCGCATTTTCTCTACAGTTTATTTGCATTTGTATTGTGTGCTAACATTTGTTACTGCTTCTCTCTCTCTCTCTCTCTCTCTCTCTCTCAATCTCTGTGTATAGTAGTAATGTTTTTTTGTTTGTTTGTTCTCGTTATTGTATTTTACAGGGTTGCCTCAAATTATTGTCATTGCACATAAAGACGAACTTTTGTGCACCCGGCGAGTATCTGATACACAAAGGCGATGCACTCAACTATATATATTATCTGTGCAATGGCTCCATGGAGGTGATCAAGGACGACATGGTTGTTGCCATTTTGGGTGAGTACTTTTGAATAATGTCACGAATAACTCGTGCATGAGTACCTCAACAAGTGCTTGTACACATGCTTGTACTCGTATTTGTACTCATATTTGTATTCGTATTCGTATACGTATACGTATTCGTATTCGGATTCGTATTGGTATTCGTATTGAAATTCGTATACATACAATTTAAGTTTTCATGTCGCGTTTGCCTAAATTGGCCATGTTTTTTGTGCCACTCATTGTTGTTTATATATTGTATTCGGTTTGTGGCGAATGCCGAATGGCGGCAAATTCCAAATGCCAAATGCCAAATGCCAAATGGTGAATGGTGAAAGGCGTTTGTCGTTTATTGAACTCTAAAGTTCGTTCGCTTCTCGCGTTGGCTTCCATTTGGTACTTTAGTCAGGCAGCTGCTTATTTATTCATTCACGACGTTGCCTAGACAAATGGGTAGCTATTTTTATGCTTATTGATTCACTTGCCTAGCGACTGACCTTTTGTTTTCTTTCTCCCACTCACTAATCTCTTTTTAAACACACACACACACACACACATATATATACACACATTGTTTGGTGTAGGCAAGGGCGATCTGGTGGGCTCGGATATAAATGTGCATCTAGTTGCCACCAGCAACGGGCAAATGACAGCCACCACGAACAGCGCTGGACAGGATGTTGTTGTACGCAGCAGCAGCGACATAAAGGTATGTAATTATCCAATGACACTATATGGAAGTGGCCATAAATGTTTTATGACAGCCCTTACTAGCTAGTAGCCAGCTAGTTGGCTATAATAGGCCCTTGGCCTTGATCTTTAACGGAATTGAATTGAATTACATCTATATATAGGAATAGGTTTAAGGTGAAAGTATAGCTACAGTAGCTTTCATGTGCTTTAATAAGCTTTTACTTAATTAACATAACTTTTAGTGAATACGAACTTTTAGAAAGCATTTAAAATAATTTATTTTTTATGCATATTTAATATTTTAATAATATAATAATATTTTAATGAATTACTTAGTTTTTTATAGAAATTATATGAGTATAAAAATTCATCTCATATTTTTTACTAGAGAAAATAGTTGATAAGATTGTAAACTTCATTTTTACATTTGAATTATAATCATAATCTGTATGAATTGATATATTAATTTTGTGTTTAATCCAAAGATATCTTCTTAATTTGAGTTCTTATATTATATAGTATATTAATATTTGATTTAGCTTTTTTTGTTTTAACTTAAATTTAAAAATTCACTAAAAGTTCTCACAATGAATTGCAAAAATTTCTTAAATTTATATAATTTGCACATTTAATATTTCATTTAATTAAACCAACTACTTCAAATAGTTTTAATTAATTTTATTAAATGAAATCCCAGCATATTTTAAATTGCTAGCACAAGCTTTCGCTCCAGTTCATCAAAACTTTAAATGCAAATATAAAGCGAGTCCAATTCTGACCTGCCCCACCTTCTTCTGTTTGGTATTCAAATGCTGTCAGAGAGAGAGAGAGAGAGAGAAGGGGGGAGAGCGAGAAAGATAGCAGGAGAAGGAGCTTAGCTTTATGACTGTGATCCCTGGACAGAGAGCAATCCCTCGTGTGTACAGCTTGCTAATAAAGTTCTAGTCTAGGGTTGCATGGACTCGCAATTAAATAGAATTTATTTTTACGTTGACTTCCAAATTTTTCATTTTATATGCGCTTCAATTTTATTTGTAACATTTATCCTATACAATTTTTTAAAGCTTCAGAGCTTAAAGTGCAAAAAGGCATTGTGTTCGCTTTTTGTTTTGTTTATTTTCATTATTATTATTATTATGTTGTTGTTATTGTTGTTGTTGTTAAGGCTGTTTGCGTGTCATAAAGTTTATCAGGCTGAGAGCAGACAGAGCGATGGTTCAAATATCTTAAGTATCTACCTACAAGGACTTTAATTTCCACTTGACTGCGCCGCAGCAAATTCAATATTTTCTTTGAATTTTCTTTTCTCAATTTACTGTATATATTTTGTTGCCACATAAAGTGGCTGCAACTGGCTTGCCACAGAAAAAAGCCATAGGAATTATATGTGGCAGCAACTTGTATGAAGGTTAATTAATGGCACAATGTGGCTGCTCTTTGGGAGAGACAGACAGAACGACAGACAGACAAACAGGCAGACAAACAGAATAGAATGTGCAGCCGCTGGCAATTTACTTAAAATTTAAATTAAGGGATGATCGCTTAATTAGTGGCGAAATGCTTTCAATTAATTTGTTCTTTATTTTTTTTTTATTTTAACTTTTTTTTTTGGCTTAGTTTCCTTGCCTTTTGTGTTCGCACATTATTTTACCTATTTTCATAGTCATTTATTTAGCATGTTTCATGTTCTTGATGCCCCGCTCCCTCTTTCTCTCTCTCTCTCTCTCTCTCTCTTTCTGTCTCTCTCTTCACCTTGTATCGCAGCTTATTTGCATGTGTGTCTGCTCGCCAAATAAAGCGTAGACGCTTTGAATGTCTGAGTATGTGCGAGTCATGAGTGTGAGTATGAGTGTGAATGAGTGGAAGGTTCCACTGTGTAGCAAGCATCTTGGAGGCGCCACTTCAGGTACAGCACAAGTGCCAACAACAACAACAACAACAACAAACGGGGCGTATGAGTGATACTTAAGCTTAATGTGTGTACGCGTGCTTGTGTGTGTATGTCTCTCGTTCTCTCACACACAGATTGAGAGGCTGTGTGTGTGAGGAGTGTGTGCCAAGATGTTGCACTTGAGCATATAAAAAAGACGCCAAGGCGTCAATATTAACATACGGAAAACGATTAAGCGACGCCACAACGACTACAAGTTGCTCTCATTTACACAGATAGAGAGAAAGAGAGAAAGAAAGAAAGCTCTCTCATAGGCATTAATATTTTGTTAAGCCTTAGTTAAGCTTAAGTTATGAACTTAGTTCATAATCTGTTTTAAGTCAAACAGTTTAAATAAGCCAAAAGAATTCTGCCAAAAACTTTGACCATAGATAAAGTTCAAGTTTATAAGACTAAGGCTTAGTTAAAGTTAAGTTTCAGTTTGTCGTTCGTTTTTTTATAGGTCAAACTCTAGTTTCAATATTTTTGATAAATTCTTTCCAGTTTAACTTTAGTATTAGTTGTTAAATTTATAAGTTTAACAGAAACCACAAATCTCTGGCATAAACTTTGACTTTAGTATTTACTAAGCTCTTGAATACCCTTACTGGGTCACCTGCTGTCAGCAGTGGCCAACGACTCCTTCACTCCGAGGGGGGTTCGTTCGACTAGCTTAAGGAGTGCATAAAACGTTTAAAGTCACGCAATTTCCCATTTTCCGTTACATTTCACTTCACTCTCTCTTTCTGTTTTCTGTGTTATGACAGGCGCTCACCTACTGCGATCTGAAGTGCATACACATGGGCGGTCTGGTGGAGGTGCTGCGTCTGTATCCGGAGTACCAGCAGCAGTTCGCCAATGACATACAGCACGATCTGACGTTTAATTTGCGCGAGGGCTACGAGAATCAGGAATCGGATATTGGACCCACGTTTCCACTGCCCAGCATCAGTGAGGACGATGAGAATCGTGAGGAGGGTGAATGTGGCACAGAGCGCGATAAGGACAATGCGGGCGGTGGAGGCACCGGTGGTCCACTCTCAGCTTCACCCTCACCGCATCATAGCATAACACGGTCGCCGCTGCTGGGCATGAGCAGTCCTCGGCATCAACGTTTGCATCAACGTGGACGCTCCTTGATAACGCTCAGGGAAACGAACAAGCGACAGCGTCCGCTCAATATGGCTAGTAGTTTGGATCGTGGTTCATTCGAGGAGACGGAGCCTGAGGACGATTCCACCGTTAAACGTCCCTCGCTGGAACGTCTCGACTCGCAGGTGTCGACGCTGCATCAGGATGTGGCTCAGCTGAGCGTCGAAGTGCGCAATGCCATTAGTGCGCTGCAGGAAATGACCTACTCTTCCGCTGCGCTGAACTCCCATGGTTCCATGAAGTTTCCACCGGCGCGTTCTATACCCAACATCAGTGGCGTGGCAGCAGCCCGTGCTGGCCTAGGCATGAGTTTAGCTGGCGGCGATGCACAGCTTATGAACGATAGCATAGGATTGGGCATGGTTGCCGATACGGTGGCCATGCAGCGTTGCTCCTCGCATCCACCAGAAGTTTGGGGCCGCGAGATGCAGCTGCCGGTGATGGGAACGGCGCCCAGCTCAAAGGCTGCGTCGCCAGCCAGCACAGAGACGCCGGCCAAGACAAGTCGCAGCTGTCAAACGGACTTCTATCGCATCGATTTTCCCACCTTTGAGCGATTCGTGCTGGCCAATCCGCGTCTGGTACTTGGACTGCTAGGCATTGAGCCAGCAATCAAAAACGAAATGGAGCTGCTGCAGCAGAAGCAGACGGTGCAAATCTCTCCACTGAACACTATTGATGAATGTGTCTCCCCTCTGGCCATGGAGCCCAGTCTGGGCAGTTCAAAGGAACGTCTGCTGGGCTCACAGCCTTCGTCAGCAGCTGGACGCATTTATCCGCCGATGGATGATGAGAACTCGAATGATTTTCGCTGGAATCTGAAGCACTCCTCCAGCCATCAGAGCTGCTGCAAGAGCACGGATGCGCTGTTAAACACGGAAGAGCCGTCGTTGGGTCTAGAGACCCTGCAGGAACAGCAACAACCGCCAGTGCAGCACCAACAGCAGCAGCAGCAACAACTACAGCAGCAGCAGCAGCAGCGTCTGAAGCGCAGCTTGCGACGAAGTGGCAGCGGCGGCAGCAACTCCAGCCTCTCCAGCAGCAGTTCCAGTTCGAATTGCTTGGTCTCGCAGAGTACTGGCAATCTAACCACCACCAATGCCTCGGTGCACTGCAGCAACAGCACACACAGCGTGGCCAATACACGACGTGCCTCGTGGAAGCTGCAGCATTCACGCAGCGGCGAGTATCGTCGTCTGTCGGAGGCGAATGCGGAGTATTCACCGCCAGCTAAGCTGCCGGGACCGGTAACAGCCGCCAGCATTGCAGCAGCCAGCTATGGCCAGGATGAGGAGGAGAGCGTTGAATTGCTTGGCCCCAGGCGCAGCTCACGCGGCAGCAGCGTTGCCATGCTCGATGTGGGTGGCGGTGGAAATGGTAATGAGGCAGCCAATGGCATTGTAAGCGGAAAGCAGCGCAACAGTCGCGCCCTTTTGGGTGTGAATGGCGGCACCAGTGCCACTGGTACTGGCACTGGCCTCGGCCCTGGCCCTGGCAACAGTGGCAGCCATTCTCTGGGGCAGGGGCAGACAATGAGCTTCCGTTTTTCAGCCGGCGATGCCGACAAATTGGAGAAAGGACTGCGCGGCCTGCCATCCACGCGCTCCCTGCGCGATCCCAGCGTGAAGTAAAGGCACAAAATTGACGCTGCCAGGTGCCGGTTCATTGTTTGTGTTTGGCGTTTTGTTTAGGCTGTTGGCAATGGACGGTGGGTTAGATGGGCTTTAGCTTAAGGGGCAGTTGGGAGTGTGGCAAGTAGCATGGGCATGTGGCATGGCTCAAGGTTGCCACGGCAGACGTGAGGCTGACGACGTGTGTGTGTGTATTCATTTACATGCATGCCGACGTGCGTGATTTATTTCCTAATTAATACTGAAATACGAAGACGCTTGTACTTTTAATATCTTTAAGATACAACTACAACTTATATGCACACACACACACACAGACAGAGACACATACACATACACATACACGTTTACATACACATACACATTTACATACAAACATTTAGCGTTTGCCTTTGTTTATTAATTAAATGCTAATCAGTTTTCGTTTGATTAAATAAAGCCAGATGCCTGATTAACTTACGATGATAGACATCAAACTACAACTACATTGAGTGAGTGAGATGGAACTTAGCTTGAAGCCTTCAGGTGCTTACAAAGCACAGTGTAAGCTCTGAATCTAAATAATAACTCAACATTTAAGCTGGCAAATGGAATATAATTTGTAAATTGTTAAAGCTAATATTTTAAACAAAACAAAATAAAACAAAATGTGTTACTGGCATATCATAAAATTATCAATTGAACTATAAAATTCCAAATACACATCATGGCTGAGAAAGTGAATCACTAATACATAAAAATATACAAAAATGTATTCAATGCTATATCAAAAACTCGAACTCAAACAGACTCAACACATGCATATAAATATTGAATTTTCATTTATTAAAGCAAAAACAAAACAAATAAAAAACAAAAACAAAAAAAGAATTATGTATGTAATATACTCGTATATCTGAATGTTAAATATCAACTACAGGAACTCGGTGTATTTATGTAACATAGCTAAAACGATGAATAGAAATTTACAATATGCAAATATCATTTATGTTAACCAATGCAACTAGTTGCAGCAAATTTGTCACTTTATCATCATTCAAGAGCGAGAGCTTTAGAATGAGCTATATATCCGGCGGAAGTACAAATTGACTCCATCTCAAATAAGCTATGCAAATGTTTGCTATGGATAGAGCTATGGCACGTGAAATGCATAAATGTTGAACTATTTGCTAAATTCTATATACATATACTATATATCATTTTTTGTGGGTGGGCGTGGCAGAATTTGATGGCGTGTTTTAGTTAGGCAACATAGAAGAGACAACATTTTGAAGCTGGAAAAACCGAAAAAAATTAATTATAAATTATTAATTCTAATTAAATGCATACTAAAGTATGTGCTAGTCATTAACAATAATAATTAATAACAAATAACAAAAAATGTAAAATCAATATTAAATAATATTTAATGAAATTCTTAAGATATTTGACAATCGTTTGCGCTAGAGAGATGTAATTTATTAAATATTATTAAACAAAAATTGAGAAATTACTATTTTACTTATAAAGTGAAATAAAAAGAATTTGTGATTTCATTGCAAGCGGCAGGTGATGGCTAATAATGATGTTGATGATGATGATAAAACTTCAGGTTAATTCAACAACAACAACCAGAACTATTTTTGTAGAACGCGCAAATTAAACAAGATTTAAATGTAGATCTAACTAAATATATATATATAAACTATAGTTCAGACTTAACGTAGATTATTCGATATAAGTGATAGCGATTACATGTTGAAAATGGTATAAATACCAATAAAAAAAATCTAATAATAATAATATATTATATGTAGATCTGTATATTTCTAGTGTATATATTTATATTGTACTATACATTGTATATGTATAATCTGTAAATGTTCCCAACAAAACTATAAAGACTTGTGCTTCATTCTATCCTCGATGTAAGCATTCTACAATAATATTTATGTAATTACGTGTAAGCTTATGTGCATATGACTTTTATATGTACTCCGATATATAGTATATATACATTCACACAATTCTGTGTTTTAACCAAAAGCAAACAGATTTAAGATGTAGAAACAGCATCTATATATATTATAGTTATAAACAAAAATAAGTATCTATTGTACATTCAATTGAGATGTATGCATAATGATATATACATATAGAGAGAGATATATGGTCAATAAGTTCAGAGAAATGATAAAATTAATGTTAAGAATCCTTGAACGTTTTTAAATGTTTTAAATTTAATGTTATGCAAGCAAACCAGAAAGAACAAAATATTCAATATTTAAATGAAATAAACAATAAAATTTGATGTCAAATTCTGATCACAGGGCATCCAATTTATTTCGACAATTTTTTCGTTTTATTTTTTTTTTTTATTTTTTAATGAATATTCTACATAATCTGATTAATTAAACGTATCACGATAGAGTCTTTTGATGAATACGCATTCGCTTTTGGCCTGTTAAAGCCTCATTTTTTTTCATTTGCCATTTTATTTAATTTCGCCTGTTGGATTTTTGTTTTTCTTCCTTTCACTCTTTCTCTCTCTTTCTCTTTAGGTTTTTTTTTTTGTATTTTGTTCTCGAAATGCTTTATGCATATGGGCTTTGCTTTAATGCGATTAACTCAATTGCTGCCTGGGTCGGTACAAGTGAGGTTATGTTATAGCCACAACGCTCCTAGCAGAGCGAGTAGTAAGTATATTTCTCACCATAATCCGATAACCTTATTGGCAAGTTTATTGCTTGCCGATGTCAAGTCCATATGTCAATCGTGGCATTAAAGCCACTCCTCCACATTCTTGCTCTTCCTCTCTCACACTGTCAATTGTCAGTTGTCGTAGGTAAGCGTCTTGACTCTGACAACTCTCTTCCACAGAGCTTACATATATTATTTATCGATATTCATGTCGTATAAATCTTAACATTGTATGCTGTATGTTGGGCACGCTTTATGCCTTTTACTCCAAATGAATTTACGATTTTAGTACAGTTCACTTGAGTACTAAAAGCTCTGCGCTATAAATTACATTTCAGCCAAGTTGCAAGCCAAAGCTGCGCATGCATTGAAAGCTTTGAGGATGAATAAGCTCCACATACGTGAGCTTTCATCAGAGCTTGTTGATTCAAAACTTTGCTAAAGTGGGATATTTTTAAGCTTACGTTGCTGCCTTTGCTGTTGCCGAAAGCTTCAAAGCTTAAATCTCAAGTTAACGGCAAATATTTAAAATAACTACTAAATGCTAATTAAAAGGTAATTAGTTAGCCTTTGCTGTATCTCGCTGTAATAAGATTACATTAATTTAACGACTTGGCGTATAAAAAATCAAAAAGGAAGCCGACAAAGGCGTGGCAGACCCCACAAAGTATATATAATCTCGAGTCGATTGAGTCATGTCCGGCTGTCCGGATGTCCTAATTCAGAAGAAAATCGAGTAAAATCGAGGAAGGGAGCGTGGCAGACCCCACAAAGTGCTTATATATACATATATTCTAGATCGGGACGAGTACGGATTCTACACTTACTAAATGCTAAAGCGTAGGGAATATGTCATTTCATTATCTGGTAATTAGTTGAAAGTCATTAGCCTTTGCTCTGCAGTCATCTTAAATTTCAAAAACTTTGAATGGATAAAGCATAAAGTTTTACTAGTTCAACCTGATAAGAGTTGCAGGTGATTTCTATTCGCTCACTCCTCATTGACTCTTTTTTTACTTATTTGCTCTCTCTCTCTCTCTGTCTTTCTCTCCACACTTTTTCCCTTTCAGCTAGAAATAATTATGTTAATAACGACCAAACTATTTTGCAACTCATTGCCGTGCTCTTTTTTATGGCAATTCTTATAAACTTTGCGAGTTTTTTGTACAGAAAGTGTAAGAAAGTAGCTGCAACTGCATTTAAAAAGACACCAAAAACAAAAAAGGAATACAAATAGCAAATGGTATGATAAAATATTTATTTATATGCAAACTTAACATTCGCCTTGACTTGATTTCATTCAAATTTGATTTGGGCTATGCGATTGCTCTTAATTAGAATAGTTAGGGGGCAATGCTTGAGCTGATCCATTGGCAATTCGGCTTAGTCATGAAATGCGGCTTTCCTCTTAATTATACAATGTTAGTATGAGCAGCTAAACACAAATTGCTATATGCCATGCACTCTGATTTTGTATTCGCAATTCGTGCCACCGCTGCGACACATTCGCTCTGTCTTCAGGCATCGAGCAGAGCCATAGGACCGAGCCATAGGGCTGACATTGCCATTGCCACAACCATAACAATCGCTATTGATTACATGCACAGGCCCAAAATGTGACTAGCAATCAGCCCAGACATCGAATGCCGCACCATGGAATACCCTTTAACGATTATTCAACGATAACACATATACACTTTATATAATTTTGCACTTTTCGTTGATTGTTTTTGCAAGTTCAAGATTTCTTTTTCAGCGGCAGTCATTGTTTCTGTGCCACGAACAGCTGATCGCAGCTTTTTATCGATAGTTCAGGCTACAGAATTATGTTAAGTTTACAGAGTGAACAAAACAATTGCTGTTACTCAACAGAAAATACTGAATTTCTGAATTAACAACAAGTACACATAAATATTATCAATAAATAAATTTATAAATGAATATGTTTGATAGCTTTTTATTATTATAATTATTATTTATTGATATTTATTTATTATTCTTATGTGAAACTGCCTGTTAACAGTCTCTTACTACACGTTTACATGTGAATGCCAGTGTATTCTATTCTCTTTTCATTATTCTGCCGTTCGCTTCTTGCTCTTAGCAGGGTATTGTCTGTGCAGTGAGTGTGTGTGTGTGTATGTGTGGATGTGTGTGTGTGTGTGTGTGTGTGTGTGTGTGTGTGTGTTCACAGTCATAAGCGTAATTTCTGCTCTAATTCTGTTGCAGTTTCCATTACAATGGCAACACGCTGTTAATGTGCGTGTCATGCAATGCACGAAGCGAACTATAGAAACCCCGCCACTCTCTGCCATTCCATGTAAACTCTGTGAG
>JBANCZ010001471.1:0-21449 GCA_037040025.1 Sphaerogastrella javana | reverse complement strand
TCAACAAACGTCTCCCCCATAGTCTGATAAACAGATCTCCTAGACTAAGGATGCTTTAATTTTGTCTTTATAATTTTTGTTGTTATTATTATCTTAAGCTTATTATAATCTAGTATTCTAAGCTATTGCGCCCCTATTGTGGCTTAATTCAGATAATAAGGTCATGAAAGTTTTGTTAAAAATTCGGTTTACCTTAATAAACATTAAAAAAAAATGTACTTCGTAACGGCTTTCGTTCCCTCAGTAACGGCGTGCTTGACCAACTCGCCAGAGAGCAGAAGACAAACAGCAGATGTGAAAATGTTGTGACTAACGATGGACAATATATTGAAGATTACCGTACCGTTTTTTCTTAATAAAAGCTTAAAAACAAAAAAAGAAAAATTTAGAATTAATTCAAACTCCTAATATATTATTATTAAATCATTAGTATATTTTTAATGTATTATTAAATTCGCTATTTATTGAAGCCCAAATTTAAAAAAAATAACTTTCTATAAATTTAAACAGCATATAGCTTTTCTTAAACTTGAAAATCATCTAAGAATGCTTCTTATTTTTAAATAAAGCCAGTCTGCTAGGTTTTGTAGAGTATATTGTTGGTAATGTTTGCATTTGTGGCCATTAAATAAAATGCATTGTAGCCCTATTTCTATAGATGCGTGGTATAAAGAGCTATGCACCTACGAGGAATCTCAAGTTGCGACCTGCATACAAAAAGTTTCACTTTTTTCACGCAGCAACACACACAAAAACACACACACACACATACACATCTTAACTTCTATATACGCACATTTACAGATCTCGAACGCCCACGCATAAAACTGTCGGGCCCCAAAGCTCTCCAGACTGCCCACTCACGCACCCGTTATACCCTGCACTGAGAGGAGGGCCTGATGCTTAAGTGTTACGCACATTTCTGTGTGTGTGTGTGTGTGAGTGTGTGCGTGAGTCATTTCATAATACGTACGCACTGCGAGGTTATAAAACTTAAAGCAGGGGATGCAGAGTATTATATGGGGTTGGGTGTTTGGGTTTAGGTGCTTGGGGTTGACTGTTTGGTTTCTATGCCTCGACCGATGCCTGAATGGATGCACTGAAGCAGGCAACGAATGGCTGCAAGTACTCATCTAGGCAATGGCATGCAATATTTTTAATGAAATATGCAACACTCAGACGTACAGCTGGCAACAACAAGAACAACAACAGACCCCAGGGGTTAACAGTAGGTCGGATCAAGGGGATGCTCTAGGTTGGTATCTATGTCTGTTTTAATGTTTTCGTCAAGGTAGTTTTGCGAGTGCATGTAAATTACAATCGGAGTGTTTATCATTTGCCGTTTCGCATTTGTAGTTTTTGGCATTGTCGAGTCGCTTTGGCATTTTGTCTGCAAATTTAATAACCCAGACGGATGCAAATTGCATTCTGTACTTAACAGCTAAGTGACCCAAATTGCCACTAAAAAGAGAGCGTAACAGCCAGAGAAAGAGAGAGAAAAGGGAGAGAGAAGCCTTTCGCCTTTTGCCTTTTAGCCATAATTGTTACATGCCACAGTGCGTATGCGTTATATGCGTTTGCGTTTGGGGCACAAATCATAATTGCCGACAGCAACTCAAGTGCAAAAGTCTTTAGCAAGAAGCCCTCGCCGCATCGAGGCAATGTGTACGCATACGTGTATAGTATAAATAATGTAATTATAACAATCTTTGGCTTAATAATCACTCATTTTCCGTTTAATTAAACAATTTGCATTGGCCAGGCAATATGGCCGCAATGTCTACAATTATAATGGCACGCATAAGCAATGAAATTAATTCAAGAACATTAAATCAAATACAATACGCACTACGCAATATTAATTGCAATTGCAACATTTTAAACAAGGGTGCTTTGCCGCAGGTGGCAAGTGTGCGTATACAATCAAATGCCACTGTTCACACTCCCATTCTATTCAAAGACAAATCATAGAGACTTTCCTGCCCGACAGACTTTCCACACTTAGTTCATTTAATGCTGCTGATAATTTGCCAACTGTCACAAAAGCTAACACATATACTATATATACTAAATATATATGTACATTCAAAAGTATGATTTGTGAGTTTGGCCACAGTCAAAAGGTATTCACTCTTACAATTTCCGAGTCTTGACTTTCGACTTAAATTTACTGCGGTCTCCTTTGTTTTGGCCAACATAAAAGAGCTCAAACAAATGTGTAAAATGTGTTTGCTGCCAGTTGACAAAGCATAATTATAAAAGGGATTGCATTCGTCCACTCCCTCTTTTCTCCCTCTCACTCTCTATTATTCTCTCTGTGTTTCTCTCTTTTCAGCCTTTAAGACTTTTGTGCAATATTCACAGACACAAATAAAACGGCAAAACTTTAATAAATCTACCAATTTATTCGAGTTGATCATGCCAATTAGGCACATCATCATAAAAAAAACAGGCTAAAATATATTTTTCTATTTGATTTTGGTCAAACACATTTTCTTTATTTTTTATGCAATTTTGCACATCTTTAATTCGAATTTATTGGCCAACAATTTCCTTTGCTTTTAACTTAAAAGCATAAAAGATTTATCACTCGTTTTGAATAAATCAATGAATAATTCAGTGCGTACAGAAACAAATAAATACTTTCACAATATTTCGCTTTCGCTGCATTCTAAAAGCAAGTTATCGAATAAAAATGATTTTTAAATTTATCAATATATACTAAGAGGAATGTGGAGTCTTCAGAACCGTTTCAAACAGAATACAGTTTCAAAATAAAAATGCAGTTCAAAGAGGAAGTCATATTATCAATATTTCCTTCTTATTAGAATCTTGAATGCTTCATGACTATTTTAATTATTTTTTCATTAATAAATACAAAAGTAATATTTTGCTTTCGCTGATTTTTAAGCATTATATAAACTAGAAAATTCTTTATTAATGTATGCTAAAAATATTAATTTTGTAGCGTCTTTGTTAAAGAAGAAAAATATTTTATAAATATATCTACCTGATTAGAATCAACTTTACCTCTAATTATTTAAATTACAATTATTACTTTGATTTTTTATTATTTCATTCAAGTTTTATTATTCATTTTATTGTATGTTTGCTCTGGGCCAACATAACTATTTCTTCAATAAAATGTTCATCTATATATAAGCTTTAGAATATCGACCAAAAAATATGTTAAAACTCAATTAAGTTTCTATTTTATTAACCTTTCCAAGCTCACCAAAATTAAACAACATTTACTAAAAAACAAACCCTTGGGAAGTGTAAAACAGCAGAAACTGTTCAACTACACATAATATAAAGTAATGACAGCTGGAAATGTAAAATAAAAATACAGGCGCCATGCTGCTATCAAATGAACAAAACGGAAGCAAAGAAGGAGCGAGAGCGGAAGTGCTTCTGCTCCTGCTTCTGCTGCTGTAAGGGAAAGGTGCTTAATTTAAGCAGTTTAGCTGACACAAAGCTTACAGAAAGGATGAGTGTTACTCTCCTTCTCTTTTTTTTATATTTTTTAAAGCATACTGACAATAAGAGTAGAGCTTTGAAAGAGGGGAGTATTGAGTAGAGAGAAAGTGTTTAGTGTATTTTTCAGTTTGCTATGTGCCAAATGTTTACAGAGGCAACGATTTATTGACTTGTCTTGGCCGCAGGTGTTCACAGCTCACAGCTCACAGCTCACAGCTCTATACTCTATACTCAATACTCAATACTCAATACTCAGTGCTCAGTGTTGAGTGTTTAATGCTTTCAATATTCTCACATTGTTTGTGGTTTGCTTCCTCAATTACTTTTGATGTAGCAACTGTTACCAATCTACCATATTCTTTTTTTCTTTTTATTTTTTTGCACTGTCCACATCCGGTAGAGCACATAATTTCCAGATGAACTTGGCTAGCAGCTGAAGATGTGCACATTTATTTAATTACAGCCATAACCATGGGCAATATCCTTTGAAATGCGGTAGAGTAAAGACACTTAGACCCAGTGACAAAAGAAACATAGAATCGACATATGAAGAGGGTGTAAGGTATGCAAACGTATGGCTATATTACTTAGCCTATGGCCTATTCGCTGTGGTTGTTGTAGTGAGTGTGAGTGTCTGAGTATGTGAGTATATTGGTGCCAGTGCGTGCTTCCTGGCAACCGCAACAGATTCCACATTTGCCAAGGCATGCAGCTCAGTCTGAAACCCAGTCCACATAGTTCCATTCGCTGCTACAGCTTAGTCACAGTCACAGTTACAGTCGGAGTCACAACCGGAGTCACAGTCACAGTTACAGCCAGAGTCATAGTTGGAGTCACACTCCGAGTCACATTCGCAGTCAAATTCGGAGTCACATTCGGAGTCTCTGGCTGTAGCCTCAGTCTATTGCCGCTCTAGTTCTACAGTCTACTGCATTCATTAGACCAAGCCAAGTGACGTCCACTCCACCTAGAGAATCTTTGCCAGCGCTGCAGAGAATTACATTCCATTAACAGTCCCAGCTTTAGCTTCAATGGGGCTTCTCTTTATCTGTGTCTGTATCTCCATCTCTCTCCATGTCTCTCGTTTTCTGGTGTTACATGCCTTGCAGGCATTTAGCTATTATTATTACAGTTGTGATATTATTGTCTGTCGTTATCTTTTCATACCCTTCCCCTCGGGCACCTATGTTTTCTTGTCTCATAAATTTGCCCTTTCGCAATCTTTGCATATTGACACCTATCTCAATGGCAATTAACCCTTGGACAAATCAAAAATAATCTACATGATTTATGATTTATGAGATGCAGCTACATTTGCTATGCAAATTTTCTGGCTCTAAGCAAAATTCTCATGTTCACACGTAACCGGAAAGGTTTGACCGGCAACGGGACACACGTTCATGCAACACGATATAGGCGGAAAAGCTTTTTGAAATTTCCATTTTACTGCACATTGCATGAGTCCTTCCAACTCACTCAGTGCTTCAAATGAATCACATACTATATAAAATATACCCTACAAAAATACAGACTGTAGAAAACTGATCGATAGTTTAATTGCCTGTACTTAAAACAACAGCAACTACAGCAGGTAATGGATCTCTATCTCTATCTCTCTCTCTCGCTTTGTCTCTCTCACTTTGTTTCTCTCTCTATCTCACTATCTAGCACTCCGTCTCTCTCTCTCTCTCTCTCTCTATTTCTTTCTATTTCTCTCTCTCTCTGTCTTTCTTTTGTTATTTCCCTCTCGTCTATCCCTTTCTTTTCTCTCTCTTTCTCTCTTTCGTTCTTTCTTTCTCACATTTATCTGTCTCCCGCTCTGCTCATCAAATATTCAATTCATACATATATATATATATTAAAATGATTTCCCGCATTTCTCTTCACTACTTTACATTCTTTAACACTCCATTCACTATTTAAGTCTTTATGCTTTACTTACCATTTTTCGCTCTCTCATTACACTCTGGAATACAAGCACTTATTGTCCTCTCTTTCAATTCAGTTTCTCACGCTCTTTCACACACACACACACACACACACACACACACACACACACACACTGGACAAGAACCGTTATGTTGGTCGCTGCAGCCGCCGCAGTTTTGCACAGCAGCGAAAACGCAATTATAAACACAATTTACATATTGTATTCATGTTATTTGTCATTTTAGAGAACTTGTAAGCACAACTTTAATATATCCGTTTAATTTAACAATTAAAAACTTCGAAATACTAAATTTAGCACACCCAAAATAAAACCCGACCAATCGTTCCGAATGAGCGCGAAGACTAATTCATTTGCGTGAACCGCTCGCTCATTTGAATCTGTGTGATCAATGTGATCTAGTTCTATTTGTTAAAATGCAATATTGACGAAATAATCATTTTGCCAAATTAAGTAAAATTATGCTGTGTAAATACTTAGATTAATTAAAAGCTAATCATCGAATGGCAAGTTATTTAATTTAATTTATTTTAGCTTAATTGTTTATATCGAAAATACAGCACTGCGCAATTGAGAAGTGGTGGCATGTCGATAAATCGATAAATGCTCAGCAGTTTAAAAACAAAGTAAAAACATAGAATAGGAAAGAAGAATAATAATATAATTTAATGTTTCAATTTTGAAGCACTTCAATTAATATATCTCCTTATATCGATCATCTGGCAACACCTCTCTATTTAAAGCTTAACAGAAGAAAAATTTGAAGAAGGTATGATAACATAATCTGTTGATAACATAATGCTATTTGTACGTTTAGTGTTTAAGAACTCTGTTAAAGGGTAAAACACACACATACTGAATTTTGAATCATTTGGCGTGCTTCGTAGTACTTGAAATGTGCTATATTTAAGCTCTTGTAAAGACATTTCCCTGTTTGAAAATGTAATTGAGAGATTTGCTTACATAGAACTCTTAATTGAGTACAGTTCAAGTGCCTAAATAAAATCAGAATCTTATCGCGAAATCAAGTAACAATTCAAGGGTGCATTTAATTACATCGTCGCATGTTAACACTGCGCTCTAGCAATATATATACACCTATACTTTACAAAACAAAAAATTTTCCCTTACTGTTTGGGGTGATATATTATGTAAATCGTGGGCAATTGTTGCATGTTGCTCAGCGATTTGGGCTCTCAATTAGTTTTTGCATGCGTAGTATGCGGCTAGATCTTTATGCTTACAATCTAATTAAGTCGTACTACTGTTGGCTTATACTATATACTATATATATATATATGTATTAGATTTGGCCATGCACATTGCCCATTGTCCCAATGCTAGGCTCAATGGAATGCAGTTTTCTAATTGAGTTGCTTTCACTACGTTTTTCAATTTTGCACTACGTCGTGTCTAGACACGTCAACAGGGTTTTTTAGCAGGGTATTTTTTGAATAACAGTTATAAGTAAATGGCTCTTGACTTACCGCGCTTGATGACAGGTTATATATTGGATATTTGGGTGCATGTTGATTGTTGTTAAGTTTTAGGTTTGCTTAGGCTTAGATTCGTTAAAGTTTGAGGGGGTGAGAGAGAAATGACTAAGAAAAATATTAATCTAATAAATTGTTCGTTTCCTTTTTGGCTAGTTAGCATTATGTTTGCTTTAAATTGTTGATTGATGATCCATAGGTTATTCAACTCTTGGGATATTTATGTTGATTGAAGATGGAGTAACGGCAGCATTTCCATTCCATGCTTTCGATCCTTCTACTCATCCGTTTGTCACAGTATGCTTTATGCGGCTCTTTATCATAATATGTTAGATATCATAATATGTTTAATTGTCACTTGGGGAAAAGTGTTTGCTTTACAATTTATGGTATATGCTTATATCTGTTACTATCTCATATATATATATATATAAATATTTTCTATATTATTAAGCAATCTATTATATTTGGCATGTAGGATATTTTTTGCATTATTTATAGAATTTGTACTTCTGGTTTAAAATTTTGCATTTTACATAGTGCTCATTAGGTGCGTGTTTATGCCCTGGTTTGAAGGAGGAATATAACCAATACCAATTAATTTGGGGCATAAACTAATTACCCTCAGATAACTACAAAATAATGTGCAATATTTATGCGTTTTTAGCTAGTATACGAATGTATGACATAGTAGTATAATATATAGTTTAAAGCATTTACTTTGTTATTTATAATAATATGTATTTATATTTATTTATTGTAGAATTTATTGCTTGAGCTGAACTACTTAGATTGTTTTGAAAATTCTTTAATGTCAAAGAGGCTTTGCGTTTACGTATACTTTTTGTCGCCACTATAGGCTATTCAAGAATTTTAAATATATATTTATCAATGTTAAATTTGAGTAAATGTTGATCTACTTACTAAATATATACTCTATATATATGTAAATCTATGAGTATGTTTAGATGCCCCAGTAATAGTAGTAGTAGTAGTATCTTTGGGAACCACTGTGGACCCACAAATTTAGCTGTATAATAAAATCTATATGCAATTGTTGCGCTTGTTCTTAAATCTTAAGTTAGAATATATGCTTTATTGTGTGTCCGTATACACCTGGTATACACTGTATAATCGTATAGATTCAATTATTATACTATATATGCTATTTGAAGTATAATTTTTAGCAGTCTACATTGTTAGCGAAGAGTATACATGTATATTCTTAAATTTATATTAATAATAGTTATTATTTTAAAACTGCTTGACTATATATAATTGATATAATCTCCACGAACGGTACAAGTGCTTTTACCTTAATCAGATCTGCTCTGCAATAGCTTAAGAAATAGAACTACATATTGACTTTGATTAACTATTGAATATCCTATAACTCTATATCGTATAATTTCTTGGTGTTATGCTTACAGTTGCAATGTTTTTTTTTAGACATTTTAAATCTTTAGTAATATATATACTTAATTTAAGCTTTATCTTGGCGTAGCAAACACTTTTTTCTGTGTGACTTTCATTATGTTCTCTCTCTTTGCTTCTCACTCAATTTCTATGATGGGATAACGGTCCATATCTTTTTAGTTTTAGTTGTTAATGTTTATAAAAGCAAAAAGCAGATACTAATTTAATTGAATTTTTCAGAGTTTATACTCTGTTTTATGGCCGTAACTATTTAAGGGCAATAATTCGTTTACTATGAAAAAATTTGAAAAAAAAAAGCATATAACTTGAAATTGTGAATTGTAATGGAAACCCAAAGTTTTCTTTTGCTTGGTACGCGCTCAGTGTTGATTGAAGACTTAGCATAGAAGTGTCGATGTGTTGCTGATGATATGCATATTTGAAATCGTATTCGTATTCGTATTCATAGTCGTATTCACTTTCAATTCAATTCTGTGCTTTGTCTAGCGCTACCATGCCCACACCTTGACCTTGGCTTACCTCGGCGATGTCGCTGGCAATGGCAGCGATAGCGGTGGGGGTGGCAATGGAGGCGGTGGTGCACGCACATCCGTCTCAATGTGACGCTTGTGCGGTGTCTGTAGATCTAATGCAGCATAGCCCATGGCGGCATGTGTGTGGTTGCCCACGCCCACTCCAACGCCCACACCAACGCCCAGGGGCGAGGTGCGTGGTCGCAGCGTGGTGGGCGGGCCGCGAAAGAGTGCATAGGGATTGCCAAAATAATCCTGTGAAGTGGCCATCATATCGATTGTGCTGTAATCGAAAAAAGAAATAGATAGAAAATGTAAAAGAGATTTAATATATGTCATAGAATTCTAAAAGAATTTTGTCAGTTTGCATTTGAATATAGATATTATAAATTATATTTTAATAAGTAATTTTTTCATTATTTTGTTGTTTAATGCCTATCATTTTTTATTTAATATATAAACTTAGCAAAAGTATATCATCTTAGAGTGTAACCAAAAACAAATAGAATAATCTTTGTTATTCTCAAGAACTTCTAAAATAACTAAAGAGAAGTTTGCTATTTTAAATTAAATATTTATTAATACAAAAGATTTAATTAATCAATCAATAATTAAACATTTAACCGTTATAACTTTAAAGCACTTAAAACATAAGCTTTTAATACTATAGAAACCTCTATGGCGTCTTTTAATGAGCATATCCTGTTCCTATCCGATCGTTTTCTTTGCACCTTTAACCTCCTTGGGTTGCATGTCTGTCTGCACTGTTTTGCTTTGCAACCATTCAAAATTGACTAAACGTTGGCAGCTCATGAATATATTTGTATGTGTTCATGTTTGTTCATGTTTATTCATGTTTTTTAATTTAATAGTCGTGTAAATAATGCGCGACACGCGACTTCATTTAAGTGTTTGTTGTGAAATGGAATTATTGTAACATGTCCATTTGATTGATACACCCAATGACACTGCATATATAGCATGTCCTGCCCCAAACTCTGTACTGGTAGTGCAACGGATTCATGTTCTACATGCCATAATTGACAGCCCACAGCCTGTGTCGACATTCGACCAAAGCACGACCAGACAGACAGACAGACCGACAGACAGAGAGAGAAACATACGACAGCATTGCGCTCTACGCATGTAATTAAGTTTCCTGTCCCCTTGTCGCTTTAAGTGCCAATATGACATGGGGTTTGGAATGGGTATGTTATATATATAGTTATATATGTATGAAGTAAAAGGCAGGATATTCACAGATATGTGCATGAAATGAAATACACAGGGTTTATTATGAAATTTAAAGCAATCAAAGGTTATAGATCTTACTGAAAAAATTTCAATCTTTTATAAGGCTTGACGACTTGTATTTGATCATTTTTTTTTTTTTAGTTACTTATAGGTTTAATATACTGCAATAAATTATGTTTAAAAGGTAAAGCTTTAAATTTATCTCGTTTGATTTTGAAGAGGATTTCGTTTAATTGACAAGGATGCATAATCGGTAAAATATATAATATATACTAAAGTATCATTAAATAATTCAAACTGTTATTTAAACTATATTCTTTATGCATTCAATATATATTTCACTATATAAAATGTGTTATTTATATTTTAAAGTAAATATTCAGATATTTATTTCATTATAAAAAGTAGCTCTACTGTTAATAATATAAAACAACATCTATCAAATAAACAGTACGATCATCATTCAAACTTATCTGAGTGTACTTTCTAGTATTAACGATCAACTCTTTTCACTCTTCCCCATTACAATTTCCCACTCATTCTCACTTCCCTATACAACTTATTCAATCACATTGTATTTCTTTGTTTCATTTGAAAAGCGGAAAAGAAAACAATATTTTCTGAAAAGAACATTTCTTATTTTTTAAATCCCTATCATTCTCTTCTCACTTTCAGGATAATCCTACCACTGTCGTTATTCATGATAATAACTCTTCAGTTTATACAGGCTTTAGTTTATTGCCAACAAGGTCTTACTATATACTTAAGCCTGTAGTAAATGTAATAATTTGTCACAATTTATAATTCATGTAATGCCTTGGTCAACAGCTTAAAGTGATTGGCCAATATATTCAAGCTATTTGCCAAGTGTAGAGCAAATACTGCAGTAATCTCCGTACACCATGACATGCCAGTTGGTAATGGACAATTTAAAAGATTTCGCTTTCAGTGCCCTTCGTCCTACCATCACCGACGTCCCACTTGCCAACGCCTTTTGCATAATTTAAGATGAAAGCTCAAGAGCAGACGGATTTTCCGAGCGGCTGCCTGGCGAGACGCCGCCAATGATGGCGCTGCCGGATGTGGCATGGCGGTTAGTGGCGTTTAACTTTTGCATAATTACGTGTGGAAAAGGCGCCAGGAGCAGAGGGAAAGAGGCCAAAAAGCAGCTAAAGTAGAAGCAGCAGCATCAGCAGCAGCAAATGAGTAAGAATGAACTAAGAAGTGCGTGAAGGAACTTTACAAAAAATCTGCATATAAGGGCGAAAGGAAAGAGGGATAGAGAGAGAGAGAGGGTGAGAGAGAGAGATACACAAAAAAAAAGTGTGGAGGAAAGTAAGAGATCTAGTGAGAGATCGAGTGAGATGTAGGGAGATACAGAGAGGCTGAGCATTCTAGAGCAAGTATACGAACCTCAAAATCAAGTAGATTTTTGCATTAGCAACTTACCTGCTTTAACAACTTTCATCAAATTAAATAGCTCTACACCACCCACAACCTACAGCCCGAAACCGCACACCCAAGAACCCTAGAGCATTGTTAACTTGTAACTCTAAGGCAATACATTGATGACTATACACACACGGTGAATAGAAAGGAAGACAGAGATGAAGAGATATAGAGAGAGACACAGAAAGAGAGAGAGAGAGAGAAAGAGGCAGAGAGAGAGAGAGAGAGATAGATAAAGAGAGAAAGAGAGAGGAGCGAGAGACAGATAGAGGTATCTGGAGCAATAGCATCAAGTGCATGGTGACAGTCGACATCTGGTGCACTCCTGGCACAGTTGCAAATGGGCCAGACGATTTGCGCGTCGCACCTATGCGTATTGGTGTCACCTACTGAACAGTACAAACACACACACATACTCGCACACACAGACAGAGCACACTGGAGCAGACAAAGTAATCTCTCTTGCGTAACACTTACAGCGAAAGCTTGAATCAGTAAAGTGTGTGTGGGAGTGTGTGGGAGTGTGTGAGAATGTGTGAATACGTGTGAGTGTGTGAGTATATATGTGCGTATGCGTGATTGTGTAGAGTGAGTTGGGATGGAGCAGAAGTGGGGAACAGTTAATGAGTTGAGAATTACAGCAAGTCTGCGTGGGTGTCCCCAAGTAAAATGTGCCACATGGCAGCAGCATCAACAATGACAACAACTACTACAACAACAACAACAACAACAACAACTACTACTACTACTGCTACTACTACTACAACAACAACAACGACTACAACTACAACAACGAGTACAGCAACTACTACAATGACAGCAAACCACGTGAGACTGAGACTGTCTCATCAAGTATTTGTTGCAATTTGCCCCTGTCTATTTTTGTGCGCTGACTTAACTGAGGAAAATCTTAAGGTAAATAAAATTACGGAACAGTTGTGACACTTTGAATGGATTTTAATTGAGATGCTTTGATTTTTGGTAGGAAATTTAAAAATGTTAAAAGATACTCTATTTCCTTTAGACTTCCATTAAAATGTAAACTCAAGAGTCAATCAAATCTTACCTTGAAACATAAAAGTAAAAGTTAATGCTTAGTCTATTATCATTTAGCTTATTAAGAACACTGCCTTAAATTCGTTATGATTAAATTGAAATAAAGCAAGCTTCGTTTTTAAAATTAACAATTTCATTGAATTTTGCAGATGAAATTAGAATTGCGTCCTTAAAACCTTTACATTTTACAGAATGATGATTCATGACAAGTATAACCATATATATATAAATAATTGTTTAAAATATGGTAAAAAAAAAAAAAATTAATGGTTTAGTTTTTATTGAGATTTAAAATACTTTAAATACTTTCATTAGAGTTGAAAATAGCTAAAGTTAAATTATAAGGTTACTGTAAACATAAAATATCATTTAATTTTATACAATAAAAAAAAGGTTCCTTATTATATTTTTTTCCAATTAATTCGAACTGAAAAAAATAAGATATTTTATTTAAGATTTAAAGTAAACTTTCTTATTTAAAGTGAGTTGATTGCATCAAATTTGTTGGCAGTGAAAATTGAGTTGTTCATGTTCATGGCGATTCATTTCACATGTGAGCATAAAACCCAGTATTATTTACTGCAGATTATAAATCTTGGGAGTTATATGCCTCCATAATGTCATAACAACTGCCGGGTGCAGGTACAGGTACTACATCATAAACCCATAAACCCAAACGAGCTGAGAGTAATTTAGTTTTGTCGACCTGCGACAGGCAGGCAGAAGTACGAGTTTTTCATAGTGAGAGACTAGATGGAGTAGGGTTTTTCAAATAAAACAGTTGCTTAGCTGTAGTTTAATGTGCTGCCTTTCACCTTTCACCTTTCGCCTTTGAATTGCATTGCTGCCTCGTTATGCATTTGGCCTGACTTTTAATTAATTGAACTACTTTAATGGGTGGCTGCTCGCGGTTTTTTTTAAGCCACGCAATGCAAATGGTAAACTTTTGCCTTCTGCTTTTTTTCGCTCTTTAGCACTATATATAGAATATAGTTTAGGTGGATTTTTGTATTATTTATTTTTATTTCTGGTAAAAAAAAAAATTTCAAAGCACTGTACACAAGTTTTACCAGAGTTTTCGACTTTAACATTGTTATCTAACAAGTTGTTTAAGTATATATAAGTTTATTGTATATAAAGTATTGTAAGTTTTTCAACTCGATGACAGAGAAGATGAGATAACGGCTCAAGCAGCAAAGGGTGAGAGTAGAAAGTGGAAGCAGTAAAGGAGGCAAATAAGTAGAAGAGATAATCCTTTGTTGCTTTATCGCATTAGATTGTGTTGCTTTTTGTGGTTTAGCGCTTAAAGACAATAAATTGAATTTGGCCTTAAGCCAAATGGCCTCAAAAAGCGTATGGAATACAGTTTTATAGTTTCACAGTTCTACAGTTCCCTGGCTATCCAGCTCTTCAGCTCTCTAGGTCCCTCGTTCTTAAGTTCTTTCGACCACCAGATCTTTAGGTCCTTGTCTCTCTGCTTCGGTCCCTCGCTTTCCGTGTAATATCTTTCTATCTAGCTGTTTTTCTCTTTCTTTCTCTCTCTCCTTAGTTATTTCTCTCTCCCTCTCTCTCTCTTTCTCCCACTCTCTTTACCACCCATTGTCCGTCTGTTGGTTTAGTCAAATGCTGTTATTGCATCTGACTGCATTGAAGCTGATTTGTGGCAATTGTATTTAATCCACTCTCCTTTTTCATACAATTCTACCGCTCTAACCTCTCTCTCTCTCTCTCCTTTTCTCCCTTCCCCCCTTTCTCTTCCTCCCATCACTCTCTCAATCTTCGTCTCTGTTTCGACTATTGGCTTAATAAAAATGTTATTTTGTTTTTAGTATTTTGTTTATTATTACATAATACTTGTAGTTGCAGCAGAATCATCCTCTTACTTTGCCTCTGGCAATGCAATTGAGTTGTTCATCTACCACGACCACGCCCACTGCTATCCGCTGCCACCTCCCTTCGCCCCTTGACCCAGGCACAAGCAAGCGACAATTGGCACATGCATTGGCATTTGCTGCACTTTGTTTGCGTGCAATTCCGGTAAAGTCCTGTGCGTGCATTCAGGTTATTCCAGCAGCTCAGGCGTTTGACATGAAAAATGCATTTTATTGGGATTATTTTTATATATATCGTGTGACGGTGAACCCCCCCACCCATCCAGTCACAACCATTACCACTGCCCCCCTCTCACCCCATCTTAACCCCCTGTCAAACTTCAATTAAATCAGCAGCGCATTTAAAGCGATTGAGTGGAGAAAAAAGTGCACACATGCTAATACTATGCAAATTCAATTAATTTTACATTTATTTTGTGTTTAGTTTAGTCTACACTTATCCCTTTCTCTCTCTCTCCCTCTCTCTCTCTCTTTTTAACACTTTTTTGTTGAATTTTCTCTTTGATTTAAGCACATTTTGGCGCACTTTTAATTCAATTAACACGCGCAATTTTCGCACAAAATTTTACAGCAATAACAATTTTAGCCATTATGCTTGGACAGTGTTAATAGCCAATTACGTGACAGATTCTAACAAAGTGTGTATCTATGTGTGTGTGAGGGTGTTTGGGAGGGTGCGTGTGGATGGGTGTGTGTAGTTCCTGCTGCTGCTGCGGTTAGTCGCTGCTAAATTCGCTGTGTATAGTACGTGCTGCGCTTTGAAGCTTTGCGATTTTGTTGACAAAGCGCAAACTCTTGACGCTCCGCACATTAGTTAATAGTTTTCATATGGCAAAAATTATATTTGTTTTTAGTTAATTTTTTTATAGTTTTGTAAGTGTTCTTATCATATTAAGCACGTGTGTGTTTTTAGCCATTGCGAAAGCTATCATAATCTAGGCCAAATTACGCAATTATTGCAATTTTCATTGATAACTATAAAAAATTATTGCAAATATTTTGTAAACAAATTGAATGTAATGATATAATTGGCATAATCGGGTAATTTAATAATAACACTAGCTTTATTGTCTTTAAAGGTTTTTTAATAAAAATAAATTTTTTTTTTTAATTTTTAAAATTTTTCCAATATTTAATTTCGCTTTAAAAAAATAATTATGTAATAAATTAAATATTAAAAAATTACAGAAATAAATATATACCTAAATAAATTAAGAAATAATAAATGTATAAAATTCATACAGAAAAAATCATTTAGAATTAAGCAAATATATATAAAAATAAATAAATATAAAAATAAATGAATATATAAAAAATATAATTAATAAATAAGTATTTGAATACACTATATTTCAAAATATTTACCTTCTTAATTTATTTTATACTCAATTAATCAATACTTTTATCCTTAATATTTTGGATTTCACAAAATTAACAAAATATAGAATGGAATTACGTTTTTGATTAGGTATTTCTTGTTTTTCCACTATGCTTTGGACTTCTGCTAGATTATTTATTAACAATTGAAATTTGTACAATAATTCCATAAAAAAAACCCCAAACAAACGTCTATCTCAGCTCGTCAGAAAGATTTAATTTTCTTTATTTCTGATTTCATTTTCGTTTTGTGGCGTAAATACCCCTCATATGTTTTTACTTGAATGATTTTCAAGTTCCCCATAAAAATTCGTCATAGTAAATATAACAAATACAACAAATTGTGTGACGACTGGACGCACATTTACTATATAAATACGTATATTTATGAGAGTTGTCAGAGCTTTGATTATGATTCAGCATTTGCCAGCTGTTTTACGCGCTCTCTCTTTCAGTTTCTTATCGCTATTTTCAGCGACATCGCATACTATTGTTATTGTTATTGTTATTGTTGTTGTTGTTATTGTTATTGTTGTACACATAATAATTGTATATTATTTTTACAGTCATGAGCTTTAAAATAGAGCAAAATTTCGATAACGCAATGCATTCTGAATCGAGTGCGACTACGCGGAAAATGTTTGGCAGCCTCTTCTCCGATCGCTATAATAACAAGCGTGCTAAATTTTACGCCAAATATGAGGGTAATTTAATGTAATTTTGAATTTCTACAATTTCTATAACAATTAATGACTTTGCAGCGGCATGTCGCAGGTATCCCAATTTACCGCATTATAGACGCCCTGCAGAGCCTGTAGGTCGGAAATCGAACAAACGCTTCAGCCCAAGGAGGCAAAGGAAAGCAGACTACGATTACGATGAGTGGTAAGTGGGAAGGGGAATAAGTGATTAAGGGGATAGGTTGACAATATGGTCAGTTTGTAGGTATAAACTTCTAATTGGAATCACGTCTAATTCCAAAAGGATTGCCGGCAATTACGTATCCATTGTCGTGCGTCGTTCTGTTGAACTTTGGAGTTGCAGCCAATTAATGGAGCCCGCACCACGCCCCTCTGGCGCACACGATGTATACAGTTGGCGCACTTGGCCCATAGATGTAGAGGGTGCGGAGGATGAGGAGCCAAGACGTTCATTGCGCCTGGCGGATAAACCAAATGCTAAGCTGCAGCAACTGGACACAATCAACACTCCCAAAGTCAACTCAAGCGAAGGGTGCGTAGAATGAAAAAAAAATACTCTCTTGAATATTTGAAAGCATTTGTTATACTCTATATTTTTCGCTCTTACAGCTGCTCCAGCACAGAGTCTCAGTGCAACATGTGTGGCACGCATTTTGGCCATTTGAGCGAGCTGCAACTGCACACGCTCGATGATTGTCGCAAATATTTGCTTGCCACACTTGGCCAGGAGTAGCACAACGAATAATTGCACGCTGTAACTAGATGGCACTCAAGTATAGCTTTAGCTAATCAAATCCGAATCAATTTGCCAATAAATGCTCCCTGCTTGCCCTTTGCCACTTGGCAAATGTTGCAGAATTTTAGTTGTATTAATAAACTATTTAGCTATAAAAATAAATTATTTAAAAGCACATTAAAAATGATGATTTAGTATAAAAATGCGGGCAAAGTTTATTGCTTATGAAATTGTCAAAAATTTAATTCTAAATAATATAATTCTATTTTAATTAACTAAAAAAAATTTAAATAAATATAAAAAAATCTGTTTTATCTGTGTTTTATTAGAGTTTTAAAAAAAATTTGTTTTAAAATATGTATACTATACATTTTTTCTAATAATTTAAATTTAATTTAATTTATATTTATATTTATATATTATATACATTTTTCTCTAAAAAATATAAATTACTATTAAAATTGCTAAAATAGCTATGCAATATATGAAGGCTTTAAATAAAAATAAATTACTTTGAAAATATATTTTACCTGCACATTTTCTAATTATAAAAAATTTATTTTATATATTTATAATAATTTTTTCACTACAAAATCTCTAAATAAAAGCAAATTTCTAATGATGTATATTTATATAATTATTTATATAATATTTCAAGGTTTTTAGGGAGAATGTGATTTATGCCTTATATTAGAATAATTTTTTATCCTTTAAGTTATGGGCAAATTGTTATAAAAAGATTTGATCAGGGATGGTCAGAATATTTTGGGGGGCAACAATTATATATAAATTTAAAGAAATATTCTCAAATTTTATTTTTTATACATAATAATAATTTAAAAATTTATTTATTATTATTTATATTTGCTTTTTTTTAAAGCTTTAAATAAATTACTTTGAAAATAAATTTTATCTACACATTTTCTAATTATCAAAATTTAATTTAATTTATTTATTTATTACTTATAATAATTACTAAATCTAGGCAAATATAAAATAAAAATCTATTTTACATGCATCCTCTCTTTCATCAAAGCAAATTTTCATAATAATTATACAATTATTTTATGTATGCCTAATTATTTATTAAAATGCCAAACTACTAACACACTAAGAAAACTCTTAAAACTTTTACTTTCCAAAGCATTTTTTTAAAGGAATAATAGCAAAACTTCAGCTGCCTGAAGTAGTAGACAATGCTAAAAACCCTTTAGAAATAAATGGAAAAAAGGGCTTAAAAAGAAGAAAATGCCGTAGACGTTATTCAGGTATATGCCTTGGCATGCATAAGTAGTAAAATATGCATTCATTGAGGGCTATTTTGCATTTATATATGAATATCTCTACGCTGCACTTGAACCTATATACTAGACGCAGGAGCAAAAGTATTTACGCATGCAGTGCATCAACTAAACTAAAGGTAATGGCAAATAAAACAGCTTGCATAGCTCAATGTTTGCACAACAAATGGGTGTGTATGAATGTGTATGAATGTGTATGTGTGTATAGGTGTGTGTGTGTAGGTATGTGTAATTGTATGTAAACCAGTTAAGTTATTAACACGTCAAGTGGCTTTCGCATTGACAGGGCCAAATGCTTGCAAGCTGCCAAAGGCAGGCAAAATGCATCAGCGAAAGGAGTTGAAGGAGCTGCGGTACGTGTGCCGGACAACGTGTGTTTGCCACGCCCACGCCCACACTGGGTGGTAAAAGTAAGCACTCAGTGTGTGGGCAACTTAAGTGAAATGATTAAGTGCTCATCCTCCAGCTGTAAGCAGCAATTTGTAATGCAAATGCAACGTCTTCGACTTTTACAAATTATTGTAGACTTTCAACCTCCTCTCTTTCCTTTTGGTGGCTGCACTTTGTAACTTTTTACGCAGTGAAAGAGACAGAGGGAAGAGTGAGAAAGAGACAGTAGCTAAAGCCTGACGGCACATATTGACAGTGCATTTAAAATTTTCGAAATTACCATATATATACATATATAGTTTTGCAAACTTTTTCTGTTCAAGCACGTGAAAAGTCATTAAATTTATTAACACAATTAATTCACAAAACTTTGACTGACGTCGACAAAAGTCATATATAGAGTCATGTATAGAGTCAAATTTAACACAATCATACAACCGCAAGAGCTACTATTGTATGATACCAAATATTTCAGCCAAAAGTCAAACAGCATAAAGGAACAAAAAAAAAACCTAGACAAAGACAAAAGTATTTAAATTATGTACTTAATACTTTTTTGTGGATGTCTGTGAGCAGCAGTTCTTAACAAAACTTTCAGAAGAACTTACATAATTTATGCTTAAGTAAATTATTAAGCTATGGATGAATTTATTTTAGTTTAAAACGAAATATTCAGGACTTGTAATGTCCTGAAAATACAGACATCAAAATCTATCTGTAATTTAGAAATTTAATGGAAATCTCTCAGTTAGGCAGATATATAAATCGGTAATTGCTGGGGACTGGAAAACGAGCAATAGCTGTGTTTAAGAGAACTTTCGGGTATTCAGAATATAGATCTATTATGGGAAAAATATCCTTAAATTTGAATAGCTTATGTTTCTATTTCTTTTGAAACCTAAGGGCCAACTGAGTCTTAATTATTTTATTACCAGAGTTAGTCAACCTCTGAAATCTGTTCGGTTTATAAGGGTCTAAATATACAAGTAATTTTTAAGGGTAATAATTAATAAATAGATCTACAGATCTACAAATCTACAGAGACTTTTAGGGTCGATAAAACTTAGTTATTTATTTTAAAGATCCTCTGTGAGGCAGAGACAGCTCATAAATGTACAATCACTTAAATTAATTTTTAATCAAAATTCAAAGATATTTTGCTCTATTTCTAATTCAAATATATGTTCTACTTTAATTATTTTAGATGGAGTAAGAGAGAGAAAGATCATGGATATGATTTCTAATTAAATTCTATTTAATATTTCTAATTTTAATTTATTCCCTAATCAAATCATTTTACAAAAAGAAATAGTATAGAATTTAATTAATTTGAAGTTATTGTAATTCTAATATGTTTAGTATTCAAATCCTAAACAAAGTAATACTTTCAATATACGCTCTACTCGAATCCTTTAATCACATCCCACCATTACTCAGAATAAACATATAAAATGAGATCCATTTGTAAGTAATTAAACCAAGGCGCAAACCCTTCGGGTCACAGTCATTTAACTATTTCGTGCCTTTAGGAATATTTTGCACGCTTTGGAACCAGCGACTAAATTTATATGCGCACTAGTGTCACCCTAATACACTGAGCGAATGACAGGGCTAACTCGTAAATGCCAGTCACACAGTGGGACGTCAGCCTGAAGCGTTGGACAAGGCCTAAATCTGATAAACAGAGCAAAGGGAGAGAGAGCAAGAGAGAGAGAGTGAGAGAGAAAGAGAGAGAGAGAGAGATAGAGATAGAGGAAGGAGGGAATGGGTATTAGTAGGGTTCGCTAACTAAGCGCTATGGCTGGGAATGCAAGTGACACGCGCTGATGCTGTTCCACCATGTCTGTCTGTTTCTTTGCCTCTCTCTCTCTCTCTCTGTCTGTCTCTCTGTCTCTTTCGCTTTTCCTGTAGCTTTTCATCGCGCTGTATATCTTCATTAAAATGCAATGCATTCTTGGCGCTCAGCACGAAACAAACGTGGCTATCGAATGAAATACAAACCACAGTGAAGCCAGCCACAGTGTCTACAAGTGGAACAGAACACCGCCCACTTGAACACCCACTGGCTACCCCAACTCCTAGCTTCCACAACCCATCGCCATCCCCACCCTTCACCCTCTTCCCCTTTTCCCAATGCCACGTTATCAATGGTGTAAGCTTCAGCGCGTGTAATGACAATGACTGCGCGTGGCTTTGACTTTGACATGGGCAATGGCAGTGGCAATGGGAATGGCAATGGCCAATGGGCAATGGGCCAAAAGGATGCGTCAAGTGGCATGTGGCAAGTGGTAAGACTAAAGCAACAGAAGAATATAAAAAACAAAAACAAACATAGATTTAACGGAATTGCGGTTTATGCTGCTTGTGGCAGCAGCAGGAGCAGCAGCAACAGCAGGAGCAGCCACAGCAGCTGCTGCTGCTCC
>JBANCZ010001470.1:0-21453 GCA_037040025.1 Sphaerogastrella javana | reverse complement strand
CAATATCATCTAGATATAATAAACACCATTGCCTCACTCTTACTTTCTTCATTATTGTCTCTCTATATCTTTCATTCTTTCTCTTTTTCTCTCATTCTTTCTCTCTCTCTCTCTCTCTCTCTTTCTCTCTCTCGCTTTCTATGTCTTTCTCCCTCTCATCCACTACTTTCTATTTGGATTCTACTTTGCTTTAGGTCTATTTTCCTCCTTGTATCTTGATATACTTGGTCACACTTTGTTCCTGGTTTATGCAACTTGAGAGATAAACAAGTGAAAGTGAGCGTGGGAAAGGTAGAGAGATAAAGAGAAAGACAAAGGGAGAGAGATAGAGAGAGAAAGGGAGAATGTGTGGGATAGAGGCTTGGTGTGAGCGAGTGAGGGATTGACATATATACAGCGAGTTATGCGGAAAAATGCTATTCTTGAGCCCTGTTTTTGCACTCTGGCCCATCTCCCTCCCTCTCTATCTTCTCTTTCTCTCTCTCTCTCCCTCTCTCCTTCGCTCTCTCCCTCTGTCTCACTTATTCTCTCTTGTTCCTTCTTAATTGTGGCGACAATTTGCGATAACGATTTGGGGTGCCAGTGCCTAATGTCCCAATTTGTGTATTGTTTGTGTGTCGCCCTCTAGCGGCGGCAAGCGTTCCATATAAATATACCATATACTCCATCTACAGCTACAATTCTATTCCGCTTGACACGCCCAATGCAGTACCACCACCATATCACCTACATCCCGCCACGCCCACTTTATGTTTCAGTATATATCTCTGTGTATCTGTGTGTGTGTGTGTAACGATTGTTACATTTTACTCTGTCATTTTATTACCATTTGCGGTTGTAATTGCTATATAGTATCACGCCCACCACGCCTACACTGCCCTCTACATTCTGTACACTGTACTCCAACAAAACATTCCAAAGACCCTCCTCCGCCCACCTTCCCATCCCATTCCAATCGCAATCCCAATCCCAATCCCAATCCCTTCCACCAAAATCCACTGCTGCTGTCTGCTGTCTATTGTCAGCTTAAATCGATTTGAACAAATTTAATTGCTTTGGTTTTGGTTTTCGGGTTTCTTTTTCGCTCTCTCTCTCTCTCTCTCTTCTCCCTCTCTCTCTCTCTTCTCCCTCTCTCTCTCGCTCTCTGTCTGTCTCTCTTGTTCTTTCTCTTTCTCTTTATTTTTTTATGTGTTACAGCTGCCCATTTTTGTATTTGATATACCCTGTATATTATATACTTGAATAGGGCATTTTGCAATTTCCCAGAATGGAATTTAAATGCAATTATTTTTAATATATAAAAAATATAATCAGATCAGATTTAACATTTAATTGTAATATTTACTATGAAAGTGTTCTCCTTATAATGAAACAATAGTATTTTTGCTATTTATACAATCTATTTAAATACAATCATAAAATTCAGTATTAATTTGATTATTTTTCGTATCAATGTTTGAAAAAAAAAAACAAAATTTTTTGCTAATTATTTGATATAAATTAACATTTAACTATGGAGTTCACTAAAAATTTTCTTAATATATAAAGTTTGAAATATTTTTGCAAGCTATTCGAACTATTTTAAAACAATTATAAAATTCATTATGAATTTGATTAATTTTGGTATCAATACTTATTTTTGCTAGCTATTCGATCTATTTAAACAATTGATCAAAGAATGCACTATAAATTTGATTGTATATAAAGAATAAAGAATTTTTGCTAGCTTTTCGATCTATTTTCATACATAATCACAGCGCTCACTATAAATATAATTTTACATAAATATAATTTTATATAAAAAATAAATGATTATTCATTATTTATTATTTTTGCTAGCTATACCCTGTATTTTTTTCCATTTCATCCAATAACCATGCAGTTCACTATAAAGAAAATATATATTCAGAAAAAGAATCAACAAGTATTTTTGCGTGGTATCCTCTAGTCGTCAATCAGGTGTAAAGCTTAGCTTTTTATGCCATTCTGTTTGTATGCGAATTGCCAATTGCCAATTGCTTTTTAAGTGTCTTTCTTTAGCTCTTTCTTCTACTACTATGCATGTCCGTGTGGCAAAAGTTGTTGAACCGTCAACTACAACAATAAGCATCAACGCTGAACAACAAATAATAATAAAAAAGAAATAATTTTATTTTTTCCTTTTTTTTTTTTTTGTTTTGGTTTTTATTTTTTTGCATTGACCGACGCCGTCACAACAATTTGTTGGCAAATGAAGCGCATTGCTGCTTTTCACAGTTTTCACAGTTTTCCAATTTTGTATGCCTTTTGTGTTGCTATTTTTAATGTTGCCCTTTTTTTTTATGGCTATTCAATATAAATATTTAACAATGCATAGAATATGGTTATAGCTTTTTATGACAAGCTATACTACGAGTGCGAGTCCGTGTCCGAGTACAAGTCAGAGTCTGAGTCTGAGTCGAAGTCTGAGCCTAAGTCTAAGGTACTCATATTCAGAGTGCGGTTCGTAGAGTTCGCAGAGAAACCCAAAACCGAAACTGTAAACTGTTCGTTCAAATAATGAGCGTTAACAATAATCATAAAAAAAATAATAATGAATGGAAAAAAAGAAAAGAATGAAACAACAATAGCAGCATAACAATTGTTAGCTCAAAAGCCTATTTGCAAATTGTTTCATGTTACATTTGTTCGCCAAGAGTTGCGCTCGGTTAATTCCAAATGCTCGGTCAATGTTCAATTCACAAACAATATAATTGGTAATTTGATAGACAGTAAAAAAAAAAAAAAAAACTCACAGAAAGAAACGAATGCATAGACATAGACATCAATATCGACAGTCCGAGAATATTATAAAACGATCGAGTTGTATTGCGGCTGTGAAATGAGCTGAATAAACGTAGCTATAACATGCATCGCTAAGCATGAATGTAACATAATTACAATACATGCAATACCAACCACACAAACACTCATACTCACTCACGAATACTCACAGAGCCATTCACATAGTTAAACATATGCTCGATTAGGCGCCTAACAGTTTTGCATTTGAATGTTTTCATTTGTTTGTTTTTCTTTTTTGTGTTTTTTAATTTGCACAAATTGTAATCGATAAGCTATCGAAAGAAAATGTAAACGATAGTCACATGTACGTTTTTCAAATTTGGCATACTCATTTATAAATTTTTTTAAAAAATTTTTGTAATATACTCAGCCAAGAATGAATAGTTTTATTATTAGTTGCAAGTGTTGAAAGATTATTATTATTTGATGTTTTTTTTTTTTAATTAAAACTAAACTAAAATGATTTAATATACTTACACTAAATATAGTAAAAGAATTATTAAAATGCATATGTAATTAAATACATATATGCAATTTTAATTGAATATTGGCTGATGTATCTATTCCGAGATCATTTCTTCGGGATTGAATATATTTTGAAACTAATTCCAATCATATTTGTATGAATTTTATGTATACGATGAGAAAAAGTAAAAGGGAAAACTAGCGAGAGAGAGAGAGAGAGAGGTTTAAAGAGAGACGCAGAGAGAGAAATTTTTAGAGAATGATAGTAGAAATTGTGAGTGTTTGACTGATTGCTTAATCTAACAGCGGATATCAATATCTCGCTAAAATTTCAATGCCGGAAATTGGAAAACTACAGCTGCAACAAACTTGAACTCGTATTGAAATATGGGTGGTATAATATAATAATATATTTTTATATACTATATGTATGCTCGGAATGCAAACTTGTGTGCATATATGCTATAAAAATCTGTAAAGCGTCTATATGCCAGAACTGTCAAATCTGCTCCTGGGAAGAGACGCTGCAATTTTAGCACTAGATGTTGCTGTCGTTTCTGTTGATGTTGATGCTGTTACTGTTGTTGTTGTTGTTGCACGCTCTATGTACGTTAGTCGCAATCACTTTGAGCAAATGGACTTTTGCAATTCCAATCATATCGAGCAGACGCAAACTGTCCGCATTGTCATTTCTCTGCCAAAATTTAAGGGCTCCGGCTTCTGTTGCAGCTGCAGCTCCGGTTCCGCCTCCTGCACCGTCTCGGTCTCCGTCTCTGTTCTCTATTTTGACAACTTGTTTTAAGCTTACAACAGCTGACAGTGGTAACAATCTGCCACAAGTGTTTAGTGTTCACTGTTCAGTGTTCACTTTACAGTGTTCACTCTACAGTGTTCACTGTTCAGTGCACCTCGTTTCACCCTCTAATCAAATATTCAATTTCCACTGCTGTCCAAAGGTTAGTGGCAATTGAACCGATGTAGTATGTGTGGGCTGCCTGTCATATGAGCTTGCAACAAAGAAAAAAAACAAATTGAAAGGGGCAGCCGAACACGCCCATTCCAATTTGATGCAGCTAGATGTGAGCCCTTCACAACCAATGGATATGCTGTAGGTCGAATCCAAATACATGTGAATTTTCAAATAATTATATGCTAATTTAATATATATATATACCCGGCATATGTGTCATATATTAGAGGGTATACAAGTGGATAAAAAACAAAAAGAAAACTTACAGCAACAGGCACAGACACAAAACTTTCACTCTCATTCAAGGATGTTGCTGATGCTGTTTTTGTTAGCTCAAACCGAGTGAAACCCACTTAAGCACTTGCTAAGGACATGGGATGATGCTGCCTTTGGTTGCTTTGAAGGTTGATTGGAGGCGGGCTGTGGCTGGTAGTGGTTGGTTGTTGGTTCTTGGTGGTCGGTGGTTGTTGGGTGTTGCAGCTGTGGTGTATGTGTAGCCGGCGGTTTCTGGCTTCGCTTCGAACTTATTTTTGCGCAAATTTCATTTGAGTTCAGTTCGCGCCCCGCGTCCAGCGATTAAAGTGACCGCCTTGGGGTGTGGCAAAGGATCAACGACCAGGATAATGATTGCCATGATGATGAAGATTTAGTTGATGAAAGAGCAGCAAAAGTGGAACGGAGTGACCGAGTGGAGTGGCCTAGTGTTACTAAGTAAGTGGGTGCAGATATAATGGAGCAGGTGGCTGCATTTTCTCCTCTCCTCTCCTCTCTTCTCTCCAAGGCGAACTTTGAATTTAATTTGGCGCCTGTCTAGACAACTCTGCCAGTTGGCAGGGTTGTTCGTCTATCTATTGGACAGTTGGTCGCCCAAATACGTGGCTCGACTTGATTGGAATTGTGCTTCAAGTGTTGCCGGACCAAGTTAGTTAGTGACTATTGGCCACAATACGAACACCTTGTGCTTTTGATACATAGTCGCTGTTGCTCATTTGATGGGTCGATACCCCAGAGATTGACCTATGCCTTAAAAAGAAACACCCTTTTCCCGGATTCAGGAATTCCGGTTAATTTCATGGTTATGAATATGTAACAGAAATTCGTAATTAACATAATGCACATACCGTATCTACTATTAAACTTAACAGTGTTTGGACCATACAATCAGATAACAGAGCTTTTCGACCTGCGCCCTTTACGATTAACAGTAGTCTGTTACTATTAACAGTGCATCTAGCTTTCCATTATAAAAAAGTTACATTGTGAATAATTTTAAAATAATAGAGTTTTATTACGATAATATAATAATTAGCTAATTCTTATAAAGGCATACCTTCTTTTAATTTTAAAATAAACATTTGATCGCTAATCTCGAAAAATGTTAAGTAACATCCCTTATTGGAGACCCCTATAATTTCAATATGACAGATTTAAAAGAATTTATAAGAGACTAATAGCATCCACATTTTTACAGATAACATAAATGTATGCGATAAATAAATAGATAGCTTTCTAGACCATTTTCAAGAGATATGTGTACGTTATAGTCGATGATCTAATAGTATGTGCCAAACGGTAAATCACACTTAATTGATATTGCCATTGGTTAAACGTATGATTACATGAAATCAATTTATGTACATGATATCGCAGCTGGGTCTTGGCTCTCTCTCATTCTCTCTCTCTCTCTTTTTGTCAATACATATCATACATATATATGTACGTATATATATTTATGTGTATGTATATACGTACGTGTAGGTTCCATTTGGTATCTCTCTAGAGGCCACACTCATCAGTACACGCAGCGCCTTAAATTGATTGATTGATGAGATGTGGGAGTAACGGAGAGTTAGGCAGAGCCACTAACTGAATGAGAATGCCAGTGGGAGAGAGAAAGAGTAAGCGGGTACTTGCACTAAAGAGATTGAGTTAGTGAAAGGCAACAAGGAACTGAGCATACCTATCACACGCAACTCTCGAACTCCCCCAGCAGCAGAAGCCAACAGCATATCAGATATCATTACCAAAACTGTCTACCTTGAATGTGTTCATTCAGTCAAACACCCCCCGTATTTCACCTATACCCTTTCTGACTCGCACAAACCGTATTCAGCACTCAACCCTGCTCTCTACACCCTCTTGGTATTGTGGGGCCTCTTTTGGCGCCTCACGCATTTGGTGCAGAGCTGTCGAGTGCTTAACGTGTCAACAGGCTTTTCAGGGGCAACATTTTGCGCCCTGGTCATATGTATTTATGATGATGCATTTACTGACCCAAAACACACACTCACACACACACATACACACACACACACACTCACTCATACAGTGAGTTAGTGTGAGTTGGGCTCCTCCCTGGTCGCTTGTTACACGCAATTGCGTTGCCATTTGGCGCACTGTTTGCACGCATCGACCAATTTCATTTTTCTTCAGCTTTTTTTTTTTGACTTTTTCGTTTTTTTTCTCCTTTTTTTGCTCTCTTCTTTTTTGTAATACAGTTTAATTTGTTTTGCGTGGAGGCTTTTATGGCGTATACTTAATATTGCGCATACGTCATGTGCGCCGCAGTGGACAGAAGCGCACAGAAACTGGACAGGGCCTGCCAGGCAGCATAGCATGTCATGACATGTGCTTAATATGCATAATAATAAAAAAAAAAATAAAAAAATGAGTAGAATGAGTAAAAACACTGTACTGAAATTGTTGAAAGTGATGGAGCACACATACACACACACACACACAGAGAGAGAGAGAGAAAGACAGTGTGGTCCATCACAGAGTCGACACCATAGCAGTCCCGTTCCCAATCCTGTTCCATGCGGAACACAGGGTAGCTGATCGGTTTGCGCTGTAGCTGCGCACGTAATGCGTTCAATGTCCAAAATGGACATTTCATATACAAAATGTTCATCAATCATATCATATTGGAAATGGACAACATAATTTCATGTCTATACATACATAAAAGGCCCTCTCATCCACACCTCAGCCCTCCATCCATCTATCAGCAGCACTTAAATGCCCCAACCCAATCATCGCATCAGACACAGACTCATTTTCGCGTTTGATATGACCAGCGTAAAGCATCGAAAAGACTCTGGTAGGGCTGGCAGACGGCCCTATGAATTTATTTATTGATAATATGTATGATGCGACTTTGGCCACTTTTATGATATATAGCATGTATATTATACATGTGTATATATACACACTGTACGCTATTTTATACTCTCTATACCCATCGGACACCTTCCCTTTCAGTTATTTTCCTCTTTCGATGGCCCTACACCATTCGAACCAAAGGCAATGAGTTCATTAAGTGTTCGGCATTATGAGCGCAATCGGGCCACAAATTAATAAATTTCAGTCAGTTATATGTATATAATTTTTCATTTTATCTTTTTCATTTTCACTTTAGCTGTTCGGAGGATTTACTTTATAATACCCTGTTTAAGGATGGATAATGGGGTATTGAAAGTGACAATTAATCGATAATACATATTACAAAGTATCACAGTTCTTCTGACTTATAAAATCTACACCATTATGAACTCTTATAAGCATCCTTTTGGTTACATTGCTTTCGACTACAGTATTTGTGCTTATTTGGTAAAGAATTTTGATAGAAATTTATATTTCCTAGTGAGAAAAACATTGTGTTTATTGGGATCCTTGAATAAAAATTCCATTAGCTTGTTTCATTTCTCGTCTCCCCTTGGAACAGTCCCGACTGAAGTGCGTTCAATTGGCTTTTTACCAGTGCTCAGGCAGGTGTTAAATCAATTGAATTGCGCAGGGGCCTAGCATAATTTTATGCAACGCTTAAATTTCGAATCCCATCAGTATTCAGTTGGAATAAATTTAAATTGTTAATTTGTTGCAATCAGATATTAATGCCAATTTAGTTTGTGGGATTTTTCCATTTCCCCCAACTACATATACATTTTTTTTTTATCCTGCTAATGAAAATGAAAAAAAAGGGAAAATAGAGAGAGAGAAAAACGCGAATGCATTTTGCTTGATTCGCTTTCTCCTGGCATTTTCATTTTCATTTTGTTTGGCTTCTAACGAAATGCGGAAATTAACCGATACAGAATGATAAAGTTACCTGGATTCGGGCTTCAAAATAGGGCTGCCTGGGCCCTGGCGCTAACTAACTGCAACCGTAAACGTAACTGCCTGCCACAAGCCACACCACTGACCCACTAATTTATATCTATAGCCAGACAGTGGTGCATGCGGACGCCACAGCTTGAATGCAGATAGATGCCTGAATATTGCATTACGAACAGCAGTTATATATAGCACGTTTATTTCTATTTCTACATCGTTTCTTCTTCTTTTTCTTCTTCTACTTCTACTTCAATGTCTAAGTCCGCATCTATGTTCTACTTCCACAGGTTTTGCCTACTTCTTCCTATGGCGCTGCCTAATTTGTGGCATGTCAGAGTTTGTAGAAGGAACCAAAGAAAAAAAAAACTATAAATAAATAAAATATTAGATGGACTGTTATAGTCGACAACTTTATACCCTGCACATCAAGACTACGACTACAAAATTTAAATAGACGCGTAATACCTATCTCTCATCTTTTATTTTCTATATGAATAATCGCTGTATGTTGTAAAGAAGTAAGAAGTAAGTAATAGGTAAATAAACCTATACAATGGGTATGGTATGCATAGATATAAATGCTGTATACACTTTATACTTTGGTTTCAACTTATTCGAAGAATGCATTATAAAAAAATAAATGTAGAAATTAGTAAAGCGAAAAAGTTTATACAATAAATTACAAATGTAAAGAACAATTTGTTACGATTTGTGAATGGGAAGCGTTGCAAATAAAATACTATTTAGATTTACATCAGGCAGATGTTTCAAAAAGAAGCAACATAATAATTATACGAGGATAGTGTTGCTAGTTCTACAATAATATTTATGGTATAAAAAATGGGGAAAAATTATGTAGGTTGTGAAATAGATTTATCTATTTTTTTTCTCTATAAAATTTAATAATTAAATGTTTTATATCTATTTATATAAATAAGATGGAAGAAATTTTTCAATAGATGATTGAATTTAAACTAAAATAGGTTATTTCATTGAATATTAGCTTGTCTTTTCTTCCGTGTACCTTTGTGTGGCATTACTTCCCTATTGAAGTTGCAACTTGGCGCCAATAAGCAATTCAATTGAAATTTTGTCTTGTCTGTGAGAGAAAAGCAAAACTCTTTTAAAAGTCTTTTGCGTGAAATTAAGATAGTATTTAACGCCAAGTTTGGCATGCTTACTTTGCAAACTGCGGCTGAGGGCTGAAAATAGAGAGCTGAGAGCTAAGAATAGAGAGCTGAGAGCTGTGAAAATGCTTGTAACCGATAGCCTTTTGTTGCCTGACTAATCTGGCTAAAGCCAGGCCATGTTAACCAATCTACTAAGCTGCCAAAGCCAGCCATTTAACAGCTCCGAAACTCCAACTACAGCTACAACCCAACTTTAAACTCAAACGTTGCCATTTACAAAAGCAAACCTTCATACACTTAGCCTTTGTTTTAGTAGCTCCTACTGCTACTGCTCCAATTAGTGCAACTCTATAGAGCTCCATGTATATCCGGAGCCAGATTCAAAAAGTATATTAAGGTACTCTTATATATACCATATATTCATATAAAAAAAAGTTGAAAAACATATTGAATCTTTGGAGCAGAAAGAAAATACTAAATTTGGTAGAACTTAAATTAAGAAATTCAATTATTAAAAATTTAAATTTTGAAATTGAATTTTTTTAAATTTAAATTTTGGAATTTTGTTTTTATAAATTTTTAATTTAAAAATTTAATTTCCATTAATATAAATTTAGAAATTAAATTTTCATAAACTTAAATTTAGAATTAATGGTAAAAATAAAATTAATGGACATATAAAAACTTCTGTTGGGTATTGATGTATCATAGTTGGGTATGCTTAGTTTGTGTGGAAACAATACTCGCTTGTTGTGGCTATGCTTTGTGTGTGTGTGTGCGTATGTATGGGGGGTTTGTGGGTGTGTGTATGTGTGTGTGTGTGTTGGGAGGTGTGTGAGTGTACGTTGCGCTTGACAAACATCAAAGCAGCGCCGTCGAGACGCGACAAATGGCCGCGCGGCGTTCTGTCTGTGGCTCACTTCAAGTTGAGTTTTCTATACGTTGCTCTCTCTCTCTCTCCCTCTCTCTCCCTCTATCCCTCTCTCCCTATCTTTCTCTCCTTCTGTGTACTAGTTTATTTGGCTAAACACATAGGCTGCTTCTGTGGCTACAATTCAGCTCTCGTCTTGCCTCTGATGGTGCTGCTGTTTTGTAGCCATAGCCTTGGGTTTCAGCCAGGGATCTAACATGGGCTTCGACTTTGGATTCAGTTTTATTTTCAGTCTCATTTCCACAACCCAGAGCAGCTGTAAAAAAGAAGTGTGCTTAGACTGAAATGGCAATTTATTTTTGTTGTACATGACGCTGGGTGCTAAAGCTGAAGCTGGATCTAGAAATGGTCGTAGGGCTGGGCTTTGTAACAACGGAAACTATAAAAAGTAGAACTAAAATTTTATGCCATAAAAATTATTGTCTCGAGATTTGAGTAAGCATGCAGACACAAAAAAAAAAAAAACCCAAACCAAAAAGAAAAAGAAAAAGAAAGCAGCAAAGTAACTAAAGGGTTGAGTGGTTTGAGAGGGTGCTGGGGAGCTAGAACTTAAGAACTATAAAGTGTAGAATTTTGTATGCCCATAGTGAGCTGAAGAGCGTGGAACTGCCTAACTATGTTTGTAATATATATATGTACTAGATTGAGTTCTACAAAGAAATACTTCAAACAGTGGCGCCATTTTGTCCGGCTTAAGGGTTGTCAAGTGCTGCGACTGTGTGCGTGTGTTGGTAAGGGGGTTTTTTAGTTCGTTTTTGAAATGGTATTTTGTAATTGTTTGGGAGGTGGAGCACAGTTAAACGTTTGTTTCATCAACATCAAATAATTTCGCTTAATAGTCTAAATAACTTAACGTTAACACAAAACGTCGGCCTTCTGGGCTAACGCGTCTATACAAAAGGGTCTAAAGCCGCAGACGTTGCCATAGCTATAGACTTGGGTTAAAATTTTTTTTTTTTTTTCACTCTTATTTGTCACTTGTGGATGGGTGGGTGGGGTTGGCTGCGTTGAAGGTTTTGTAAGGTTTTTGTTTTTTTATTTTTGGTTATTTGGGGTCTCGGAACTTTGGTGCATTGACCAGACCAGACAAAGTCTGGCTGAAGTCTCACCTTGTTTAACTTGAGTCTTGCTGATATTGCTCATACGCAGCATAAGCCGCAACATTGGAGCCTTAGCAAAGATGCGCTCGTTATTGCACAGGCAGCACAAATTGTTTCCTTACCATACATAAATTTATATATATAGTATGTGGGTACACATAAACCTTAGACCACGCAGCTTAGGCCTGCCAAGTTGCAGACGTCTGAACATGCCCTCAGACACGGGGCTCAGTTGGCATCCTGTTGCTCCTTGATGTCCATTTTCCATTTTCCTTAGTTTTTTTCCTTTTCGTTGTTGTCCAGTTTGTTTTTTCATATTTTTTTTTCACTTTTTTTTTGGAATTTTTTGTAGCCTGTTCATTTTTTGCTTTTCTTACAGTTTTAATTTACTTTTGTCCCCGGCAACAAAGTTTGATTGCGTTAGTTTGTTGTTCTTGCGGCTCTTGTGGACGCATGTATCTTTCATATTTTGCATACTCTATAGAGAGGGTGTTATAGCTGCTTCCGTTGGGTAACATTTAACTTCTGGTTTTTGACGCCAACGCCAACGCAAAAACAAAATTTTTAATTTATTTGTTCACTCATAAATTTTTTCCAATTTTCTATTAAAAATGTTGTCAGGCAAAGGCAACCATGATATGGTAAATGGTAAAAAATGTTTTATGGATTTTATTGATCTTTAGTTAATATAATTAAGCATACTTCAGATGTGTATATAAAAAAAATTTAATACATTTTTGAAGCTTAAGACTAAAAATTAGAAAACTAATGAATTCGTTGAATCTCGAGTAGTTTGACAGAAAAACAGAGACAATGAATTTGTTAGCTTTTTAAGTTAGATGAACTGTAGTTAAATTGATTTAAATGAAATTTAAATACGTCTAAGCTCATTTAAATCGTTGAGCTTTGTTGAGTCTCGTTGAGGTTCGTTGAGTTTCGTTGAGTTTCGTTGAGTTTCGTTGAGTTTCGTTGAGTTTCGTTGAGTTTCTTTAATGGTGTCTTATAGTTTATTTAAAACTGTAATTTGTTTACAGCTGCAGCAGGTTGAGAATGCAGTAGAAACTATAGCTGCACCTCAACTAAAGCTTGCTCAAATATATAAATATGAAAAATAAAAATAAAATATAAAAATAGGGGAAAATTCAAGAAAAAGTAAACTGGAAATTTATGTGCATATGCATTAACATCTGGCATCTATTGTAAGCCATGGCTAAGAACAGAGAGTGCAACTAAACAAATGAGTGCCACAGACTCTGGCAAAAGCGAAACAAAAACCTGGCGCCAAATTACAAAAACAAAAACAACAAATACGAAACAAAAATGTAAAGAAAAGAGCATGAAAAAAATGGAACGATAGGAAAAACTAAACAAATGCAAGTATAGAACAATAATAACAACAACAGCGACCAAATAGAAAGTCTGCAAAAAAAAAAGTTTTGCTCGCTGTCTAACAAATGTGGCATAAGGCCATATACATATTACAACAATTACAGTAAAAGGACAAACAAAACCTAGCCAAATTTGTACTGCACACATAGAACACCCTGTGTCGCTGTTTACCCCCCTGTATCAATCCCAGAGCAAGCTAGTTAGAAAACAGTTGGAGAGGCAGTTGGAAAAGTTCGTTTGGCAAAAATCATGCAGAGAGAAAGATGGGGGAGAGAGAGAAAGAGGGAAAGCCAAAAGCTTCGAACAATGCGAATGCACTTTCTTTCACTTCCTCTCCTTTTTGTACTCATTCTCCCTCTCTCTCATTCTCTCATTCCGTGCCAGCCACTCGAAGTCTGGCAGCTCGCATGTCTGTTGTTGTTCGGAACTCCTTTGACATTGTGCAAAGGACTTGACAGGCAGGAAATATATGACTTTGGTTACCCTGCGGCCTCTGATCTCGCACAACAACAACAGCAACAAAGCAACAGAGACAAATGCAGAGATACAGAGAGCGAGAGAGAGAGAGAGAAAGATTGAGAGAGAGAGAGAGAGAGAGAGAGAGAGAGAGAGAGAGAGAGAGGGAGAGATAGCTGGGCATAGCTGTTTTGAACTACCATCGACCATAATGGAGAGGCTCGTTTATAACCGCATACTTCATGTCAGCCAAGTGATGTGAAATGTACGAAAAAACTTATTATTTAGTTCATTTGCCAGACATACCGCTCTCGTTATACCCTGGAAAAACTGTTGTGTTGTAAAATATACATAGGGATGGCAAAAAAACGTCTATTAATCGATTATTTAATCATGTGATTAAATTTAATCTTGTAATTTTTTTATATTACGCATTACATTACAATTTCTTCGACTCGATTAAGTCGAAATTTTTGGGAAAATAATCGATTATTGTGTATCATATGATTATAAGTATGTATTTCAATTCGATAGATTACCGAATAAACTAACATATTAGGTTAAATGCCTTGAGATTCAAAACTAATGTAAGCTGATGTAATCTGTAGATAATCACTGATTCGCTTTATTCAACTGTAAAATAGTACTAACAAATAGTTGATGTGACTCGTAAATTGTCTTGGCTGTGTGGCAAGTGGCAAGTGGCAAAGGCATAAATTCAATGCGTCAAGTGTGCAACTCGTGCCACTCATCGTGCAATGCTCTTAACAATTGCCAAGCGAATATAGTTCTTCCCATCAGTTCTTGGTCAACGATTGACAGTGACTGTAACTGTGACAGTGGCAGTGACTGCGACTGCGACTGTGAATGTGACTGTGACAGTAACAGCGACAGCAACTGTCACAATGACGCTGACGGTGACTATAATGGTGACTGTGATAGTGACAACAATTTTAACAGTGACAAGCATCGCAATTAAATGACAAACGCCCAACTTGTTCAATGGCCCAACTAACCACAGACTAAAAACGATTCTGCTATATGTAGTATAGTGTAGTGTCCGTGTTTTTTTTTTTTTGCTCTTTTAACTGTCTAACTGTGACTCATTCAATTTTATATGTTGAACTCATAAAAGAAGTTTACATATATACAAAATGTTTGTATTTGAATTTTTGTATGCATTAATGTTTATAATCAATATAATCTTTAACTGTACCTGTATCTATGTCTATATCTATATATGATACTATAAATATAACCATATATGTATCTGTATCCATTTGTTTTTAAATTGGTACATTTATATCTATAGAGATATTAGATGTATCTTTATAAGCATTTGTATCCATATCTATATAAACATGTTTTACTATATTTGTATCTGTGTTCAATTGTATCCATATACGTATTTGATTAGATTTTAGATATATTATATATATCATTTGATATATATAAGATGTATCTGTATTTGTATCTGTATTAAAAGCTACAAATCTATCTGTATCTTTTTGTATCCCTAAACGTATCTGTAAATAGTTACATTTATATCAGAGATGTCAAATTCAGATGTATCTGTATCTGTATCTATATCTACAAAAATATCTGTATCTGTATCCTTTATTATACATATTCGTATATGTATGTAATTGTATTTTAATCTATACATATCGATATATGTATCTATATATATGGTTATATTTATGTGTATTTGTATTTTTTGTATAAGTACACATAAATTGTTTTGATATACAAATATATACATCTATAGCCGTATATGTATCTGCATCTGTATCTTTATTTGTATCTATATCTATGGCCAGATCTGTGTCTATTGTTGTTTGTGTAAAGGTCACCATTTTGGGCGTTTCGCTGGATATGCTCGTGCGACTACAAGAATAAAAAAAAAAATAACAGCTACAACAATAACAGTAACATTAACAGCAACAGTAAGAGCAAGAGCCACAGTAGCAGCAACAATAGCTTAGGCCTTGTTTACACGCATCTCGTTACATATGCATGAGATTCACGCACGAGGCCACGCACCTGCCAAACCAAACCACGACCCTGTCGATTGCACGTGGCCGTAATGAGTTGGCTGTTTTGTTCAAGAGCGCATTAGATGATGTGCGAGGGACTCACGAGGTGTATCTTTGGTGTTTACGTGGGGCCCTGTATCAGGTGGACGGACACATTTGTTAAACCATGTCGGCTGTATGTGTGACAGACATATATAAGCCCCATATAAAAGCCACAAGGTAAGCTCAGTCCAATGTCACACCCAAACAAAAAGTAAAAAAATGACAGTCAATTCAATCAGCTAAAAAGTAGGCAACATCGTTTGAAGTTTTTTGCCCAAGTGTCATAAAGTGAACTTAAAATTGAACATAGATAATTCAATTTTAATATTTCACCTTATGTCTAACATTAGAAACAATGGAAACTTTTGCTGGATATAATGAATGTTGTATTATACAAAGTTACAGGGTTAATTTTCTAGTAAAATAACTCAAAATTTTTATACAATAAAAAACAAAGAAACATCTAGTAGGCCCCGACATTACATAATCGAATGTACCCTCATTAGCTGAGAATAAAACGCAGTTCATCTCGAAATTCGGACGTGGGTAAATTGAGCATATATAATATGCTAAAAATAAATATACCAAGGTTATATTTGTATCAAGAAACTCATTAATTTATACATATTGCTAAATAAAATTTGATAATCGCACATTTAACTTGAAGTTAATCGAATTACAATCGATTAGACCTCACAGTAAAATAAGCCAAATATTGACATACTGAACTTCGAATACAATTTTAGATACAAAATATTCATATGTATTGTTTAGGTTAAGCTAATACATTGAATTCGTGTTTGTGTATGGTAAACAATAGAAAATGTTGTGACAGTTTTGAATTACCATAGGGTTTGTGAGGCTTGGAGAGAACAATCGAAGTGATTCCGTGCAGTATTTGCCTAGTAAACGATTTGAAACTATACAAATGCGATTTTAACTTAGTGTATATATTTATATATAAATATCTTTGAGTGTGCATCTGAATATTGTATATTACGTGATGATATCACATAAGGTATTGGAATGTTTAGTTTATGCATAAATATCGAATGTAAACTAGTAACAGTCTCTCTCTCTCTCTGTCTCTCTCTCTCTCTCTATCTCTCTCTGAGCATGTTTTGTTTGTCTCTTTGTTTGTTTTGTTTGGCACTCGACTTGATTTGATTTGATTCGATTTATAATGGGGGGGAAGGGGTGGTGGTATAGCCACAGGAACACCCAAACTCACACCCACACCCACACCCACACTCACACCCACACATTTATTGTGTATGGGACTGTGCAGGTTTGATTTGAGTTGGATATCTTGTTTATACTCTTTTTCCCTGTTGTTTTTTTATACTTTTTTTGCCCACTCACTCGCTTTTTTCTATAAATTTTATCTGTTTTTGCCTTCTGTGTGGCTTGTTGAGCCTCTTAATAAAGTGCAGCTCATGGCTGCACATAATGTGCGGAACACACACATACTCGGAGAGAGCCCTGCTAACACAGACACACATATATGCATACATACATGTGTATGTATATGTAGCAACAGTGCATGCGAAAAGTATGCAAATCGAGTGCAATTTGCATGCAAAGTGGCATCAAGAGAGCCGCGTCAAGTAAAACTGGAGCAGTGGCAGTGGCAGTGGCAATGGAGGAGGTAGATGCAGCACCCAAAGAGCCAATAGTTGTGGCAGAAGCAGAGACCGAGACTGAGACATATAGATAGATGTAACACCAGATGTGGGAGCGGGGGCTGAATGAAAAGCCAGTAGTGATGCAACTGGCGGGCACAGCTCATTAGCAATGCCACTAACCAGTAGTTGTAGTATGTGTGCGAATATTTTTTCATAGTACTGTGCTGACTTTGGTTGTTCCACGATTTGAAAATACTTGAAATATGTACGAATCTATATGTATTCATTAAATGCGCACATTATATCTACAATAATGATGCTACACTAAAAAGAGAAAAGAAACAATTAAAGCATCAAGGAACTAACAATATAAGGGTATAAATTTAAATAAATTTAAAATATAATACATCTATTTTAATGCCTACAAAAATATATGAATATAATAGATACAAAGAACATAGCTGATAAAAAAATATAAAACTTTTTCAGGTTTTGTATAATATAAATTTAGATTTTAGAAAATGTTCAGAGTGTAGTCTTTGTAATATTCAGTTGAAATTGTAAGTTTAACTTTAAACAAGTTTTTATATTTTTCCATATTATACATATATTATTATTGCCATATTATGAGGATCATTCTAGAATTTCAGTTCGGGTTTAACACTTTTGTGATGTGTATTGATAATTCGGTAGAGTGGAATTCACGAATGGTTTTTTGTGTTTTGTTTTGACGCTAATGCTCTAAAGTATGTTTGCCTCTAAGTCTGCATGAACATTCCCATTGTATCTCATTGGCCAGGCATATTTTGATTTCTAACACATTTTCCGCATTCCCCAAAGAACAGAATAGAAAAGAACAGAACAGAACAGAAGTTTCGCTGGAATTTCTGTGCAGACTTCAACAACTTTGCTTCAGGTTATAAATAACATAAAATACAAGTATGTAGGGTATAAGTGAATATATGTATGTATTTATGTATGTACATAAATATGTTTTAAGTGCCGCATGCTTGAAGTAAAGAAATTAACATTTTGATCGCCTTTTCTAAAGCAAATACCAAAAAAAAAAAGTATAAAAAAACGAAACAAATTCATCAAAAATGCACTGTACATTTGTTGTGCAACAATTTCTTCCACAATTTTTCAAAAGATTTCGCTTAGGCTTAAGAAAACAACTACAATATCAAGAATCAAAGAAGCAAAGACAAATAGAGAATTGAAATACGAAATATGAAATGTGCTAAATAGCTTCAGATAAAGTGTGAAATGATTTCCAAATGCAACCCAATGACAAGTTTATGTAAAGTGCTTCGTTTTTTGAAGCTCTATGGAAATATAACCTACAAAAAAAATATGAGCACATAGGACTACTTAGAACTTATCAGAAGATCGAGTAAATACATATTGATTTAACAAAATTATGTTATGAAGTCGCTATGTTAAGTCTGTCAAACTAAATTCCAGTGAATAAAAACCCTCTACACCTGTTGTACTTGTTTAGTGTGTACATAAAATCTGAATCAATCAAGTCTTGACAGAAACAGCTAAAGCATAAAAATCCCAGGCGTGGGAGAGCAATGAATTTGTTTAGTAGCATACTTCAATCAAAAGGTTCAGTATTATAGAATTGTTTTGTAAGGTACCATATAGAGATCTCAAGTATTATCAGACCGAATTGTGTCAATTCCCAGTATGCTTATGGTAGATCCAGTACCTTTGAGGGGCTGTATCGCTCAATAATTCATTGTTGTTTGCTAAATAAATATAACAATAGCCATACAAAATGCTAAATGCTCGATTAACGGTCCGAATGCGCCATTGACCAAACAATAAACACTTACATTACATTAACAACAATGGCCGACCGAAGCCCCCGCCCATTTATACAATTACTTAAGCTTAGACCTCTGAACTGTGGTACTCAACTTACCCGTTCGACTTGAACAGCATGTTAATCTGTAAATAAAGAGAGAGACCAAGAAAGAGAGAAAATGAGTAAGGTTATAACAAAAAATAAGGTAGTGTTTGGTTTGATATGAAAAGATTCCTATACAAAGGAGCCATTGGTACTAGCCACATTAGATCTAGATTGGCTGAAAATTTGATAAACTTATATATAAAATAAAAACTTAGTTTAAGTATTAGATGTATCACCCTCAGATCAACGTTGAGAAATTTCTGATGTGTTACTTTTACTATAAAATGTCCTAGAGATTCCTAAGTGAATACAGAGAAATAGATTGTCAATGAAAAATTATAGGCAAATATGCTGTATAGGGTATAGGGTTTTTAAATATTTGGCCAAGGCGAAACATTGTATAATGAACAGTTATAGCATATAGAGTTTTATTTACTTTAGAACTGTTTCGCTATCGATATGTAATGAATACTTTCTGTTATAGCCAAGTTCAGCTGAAAAGCAAGTAGATCATGAGATTGGTAGCAATAAAATTGTTTGGGGTTAACTGCGGGTATTCTGGGGATTTTCTCGTGGGTAAATTGATGTTGGCTTTATAATCATAAAAAATTCAATTCTCACCAAAATCACACGAAATTTGTTACACAGTCGATGTGCCAAAGGCCGGAAAGAGACCTACAAAGTGCGACCAAAAGAGAGCGAGGGAGTGAGAGAGAGAGAAAGTGAGATTTGGATGGTGTGATTGAGAGGGAATAAGAACATTTGTATATAGGGATGGGCGTATGGGCCTTTGGTTAGATGGGATTTCGCTTGGGTATTTTGAATGTTTTATGGTTTTCAAAACCGAAATAAAATTCATAAAATCGACGTGAATTCGCGTTTTTTTTTTAGCTTTCTTTTTTTGTGGAGTAAGAGAAGTTGAGTGTGGGACATGGGAGGGAGGCGTCGTTTAGGGGGCTGAGTGTGACTGTTTGGCATCAACCATTACCACTTGCCACATGCCGAATGCTGCACAATCAAACAATAAATCTTTTTCGGTTTCTTTCTCTCTCCTCCTTTCTGTTTTTTTTTTTGTTGCTGTTTTGTTTTGGTTTCCGTTACACACACTAAGCTCATTTAGATTTATATACAAAGCGCCCGACCCCCTTAGCTGCGAACGCCCCCTACGCCACTGCAAGGTGGAATTCGCATTTGTGCCGAAAACTTTTTTTCTTTTTTTTTTTTGGTTGTGTGTGTGTTTGCGTGAGTATTTTTTTTAGCATTTCATACCATTTGTTGGATTTTGCATTCAAGTTTTTTTTTTATGCTTATTTTTTATTATCAGTTCCGCTTTAGCTTCGATGGTTTTTTTTTTTTTTTATTTTGTTCTTGTATTTTTGCACTCGAAGTGATTTGAAAAATTATTTCCAGTTTTGTATATTTTGTTTGTTTCATTGTCATTTGTGGTTGTAAAGTTTATTTTCGATTTAACGCTCTGCACATTATATCACTGCCTCCAACAGAGAGTGGGTCTTTGTGTGGGTGTGTGTTTCACATCGAGGACTATAAACTTTGGTTTTAACTTTCCGAATATATATATCGATATATATATACAAAATAATTGTTTAGGGATGGTCGTGGGAATGGGTATATGGAATCAAGCCAAGGATTCGGCTTTTTAGCTCTGAAGTTCATATAATATATAAATAAGCTTAGATCTAGTTTCGATTTTGATTATTATTTTTGGATAAAATTCGATATAAATATTTGATAATAAATAAAGCAATAATTTTTTGGAATTAGTCTACGTTTAAGGAGTGGTTAGAGCAAATGCTATGGAATTTAAATCAATACTTTGATCTATCGATATTTATCCAATATGTCTGCCCAATTTAAATCAACACTCTGATCTATCGATATATTTGTATGGTGGTTTATAACATCGATAGGTTTAAGTAAAAACGTGCTTTGAATTTATTTATCAACTCATTGAATAGACATGGGTCATTGAAAACCCGAATAAATACGACAGCCTAAGGGTAGAATAATTTGATAAATTAACATCGTTTGCGTTGAAATACATGGATCGATAACAGAAGCTTAAAGACAATTTGTAAAAGAGAGAGATAGAAACCGCAGTTATTGCATGCAACTATGTATAAAGAAAAAAATGAATATGCACAATGACACGTTTGCCTCCTTGCCCCAATGAAAAACTAAGAAACGAAGTATATCTCGATAATAATTCATGTTGACAAATTATCGATAAATTCCTAAACAAATAAAGAGCAAACAGCGTACAGTCACTGTTCTAGTCAGCCATAATGCATTGTTCTAACTGTTACAAAATGGCACAGAGTAGCAAATGTTTCTGGGCCAAAGGGGGTGTATGGGGGGGGGGGGGGGAAAGGCCCAGGGGAGGGAAAAAAATTAAGGAACCAAAAGGAGAGTGGAAACTGAAATGTAATTTTAGAGG